>ML285905.1:4308-59593 GCA_005239495.1 Nicotiana undulata
CAACAATATTATCTACTCTCTCATTTCTATTTTGTGGGAAACTTTTTGCTTTTCGAAAGTTATTTTATCTAATTTGAAAGTTAAATTAAATTAAATTAACTCAATATTTAATTCAAAAACTATACGAAAAGTACTAAAACGAAAAGAGTTTAGTTAAATTATTAGTCAACGTTTACCTATATAGTTTGAAATTTTGAAAAGCGAAATTCTTTACCTAAACTAAAACGGAGAGAGTTTAAAATCAATTGTATTCGAAACTCATTGATCCAATTAATTTAATTTCACACCCAATAAGCCAACTAAGAAAGGTAAAGTGCTCCAGGCCAAGAAAATAAGAAACAACAACTGATCTTTCACTAAGTAGTCAATTTTTGGGATAACCTACGATACATTACCTTTTTATGCACTATTGACTATAGATATATGACTAATTCAAAGATATATATATATATATATATATATATATATATATAGTATTTAATATACGGGAGTGTTGAAACATGATATTAATATAGTATTTCTACTTTCAGACAAATTTCAATTCTAAAGTCTAAAGTTCTAATTTAGTTTTAGTATAGCTTTGAACTAAAAAGAAAAAAAATTGTAAAGAACTTAACAAAACTTAAAACCCAAAGAATTGTCGAGTATTATGCTAAAGTAGTTAACAAATAGTAAATCTTTTTTTTAAATGAAAAATAATTGTTTTTAGATCACAACATTAGTATATTATAAAAAAAAAATTAACTGAAGAAAATTATATTCGGCAAGTAAATTTTGTCAGACAAATTAAGAATAAATGTTGCATGTATTGGTCTACGAATTGTTTAACTAATTTTAATTAATTGATTATTTATCTAAAGTCAGTTCAAAGTATGAAATTATATCATTTTTGTCAACTTTTGACAATCATCTTGACCAAGAAGGGAGGCAAAAGGTGCTGTAGAATAACTTTGGTGGAACTTTATACTTTCTATTTTGGGAGTTGAGCTGGGGTTCTTGAAGTATTCTTAAGCATATAATTTTTGTAATACTAAATAAATTATATTTTTCTTTCTTTTTTCCTCCAACAAATTAATAGTAGTATATAAATTATATTGTTTATGTTGTATGTATTGATTTTGTGAGTTATGATATTATGCTTTCATTGAAAATGTGACATGAGGTACGAGTATTTTCAAATGGACCTGAGTTAGCATTTCAGCGGTTCCCTTCATTTAATTTGTCCTATGTATATGACACCCACACAATGATAATACACTTATTTTATTAAAAAATATAGCTCAAAGTAACAATATAAAACAAGAAGATAAGTAGAATAAGAGAAGAATAGATAACTTTCTTATTTCATCAAGTGTTCAAGTGTATTCCATATCACATTTCATGCCTCTATTTATACAATTACATAGAAGGTTACAAAAGGATTGTCTTAAACATGACATTAACCTTTGAGATCATGGGGAAAGATCATGGGGAGGGGTTATGGAGGTGTGAGAGTTACAATCATCATAGTGATGAGTAGTGGCAGGTTATATACATCATGAGTAAAAGTAGTGGGAATAGTGGGCATCCACAATTACTATAGGTTTTACAACACCTCCTACAAATGTCCAAAAATAGATAATATATATGCCTCGTTAAAACCTTACTAAGAAATAATCCCGTGGGAAAAAATCTTAGTGAAGGAAACAGAGGTACACATATTTGCAATACGCTTTATTTGCTGCTTCGTTAAAAACCTTACCAGAAAAACCTAGTGGGACAAAACCTAGGCTAAGGGAAAAAGAGTACATCGCGCATCTTACTCCCCCTCATGAAAATATCACTTTATTTCTCGAAGACGCCACATTCCAATCTTCTGTCTCAACTTCTCAAATGTTGACGTTGGTAATGCCTTAGTGAACAGATCATCCAAATTTTCACATGAACGAATCTGTTGAACATTAATTTCACCATTTTATTGAAGATCATGCGTGAAAAAGAACTTTGATGAAATGTGCTTTGTGTGTCCTTTGATGTTGTCACGCCCCGAATCTGGGCCTGGACGTAACACGACACTCGATGCCTGACTACATGTGACCGAGCGAACCAACTAACTGGCTGAATCAACATGCGATATCATAACATACTGAATGCGGAAGATAAACTAACACATGCTGATATACTGAAAGTCTAAATGATATAAATCAAAGTGCGGGAACACTAATACAACTATGAAATATATATATAGTCAACATGGATTAATATGAAAAGCCTGCGACTCTGTCTAACTGTTACTCTAGTCTATGAAGCCTCTAATGAAGTACTGAAAAACACTAACTGTCTAAAGCTACTGAAGATTGTAAGGTAATGATAATTCCCCGAACGAACTGGGGATCACCAAATAGCTGGTACAAGAATCCTAGCGCTCTGAATCATCAACCTGTAAATCATTACCTGCATCGTGAGATGCAGGCCTCGGGCAAAAGGGACGTCAGTACATTTGAATTGCACTGGTATGTAAAGCAACTGAAAGAACGAATTATAAATGCTGAAACTGAACTAAGCTGATAACTGAAAAGATAATTGATAATTGAAATGATAACTAATAACTGATAACTGAACTGATAGCTGATAACTGAACTGATAACTGATAACTGAACAGAACAAAGGAAGTAAGGATATGAATACTCCCTCTTCTGAATGATGAACAACCTGTTTATCTGAATATTAAACTGCGGCCTCAGGCCCAATATATATATATATATATATATATATATATATGCATAAACTGCGGCCTCTGGTCCAAGTATACGTATACATAACTGCGACCTCAGGTCCAAAAATGCATAAAGCATAACTGCGGCCTCAAGCCCAAACATGCATAAAGCATAAACTACGATCTCAGGCCCAAATACAGGTGTTCAACATTCAGGAATTTAAAATCAGGAACTGAGACTCATACTGCAATACATGATACTAAAAGACTGAATCACACTGAGTTACATAGTACTGGAATATTGAATAAGACTAGACTGAGACATGTATTATTGAACTGATTATGAACACTAAAACTTCAACTGTTTATGAAATGCTGAGTAAGTTGTACTGAGACTCAGGGATATCAAACCCAAGTCTATATTGCATACGAACTGATCTCACAACGTTCAAAATGAAAGTCATGAACGAGTTATGAAGCTAGAGAATAGAAGTTCTGCAACTATTTAAGGAACTAGGCTTAACTATATTTCTGAGGCAATTAGTAACGTCGTAAAAGAAACGTATTATAGGGAGAATCAATAACATTCCCAAACATAGAGAGTTAGCCTCACATACCTTAACTTCCTTCTCTTGAGCATAATACAACGTTTGCCAACCCTTTCAACTTTGATCTATATCAATATAGGTCAAAGGGATTTCATATTAGCAATAATACTCATGTTTTGGTCCCTTAAGCATTTTATCAAACACTTGGTAGCATAAATCTTCATAGCCCTTATTAATGGTGTTTCTATACCCAATAACCCATTCTCTTACTCCTAGTTAAATTCTAATGTCTCAAATGGCTAAAATCAATACTATTCTTTATCACCCATAAGGTAAACAACACTCTTAACCAATAATCAACAATCAACAACCCAGACCTATAGCCGTTCATCTTTTCTATCAAACCCATCAACACATAACTCATGAACTAGAGTCTATAATCATTATCCAATGTTGGAATCAATTAGAGGGTGAAGACATTACCTTTTTGAAGTTCAATCCCCTTGAATTCGAGTTCTAGGGTTCCTTCTCTCAACAATGATGTCCCAATCGAATATCTAATGACATGGAGGGTTTACCCATGTTAATAAGATGTTGCAAAATTAAAATTAACTTAGAATCACCATTAGAACTTACCTTGGGTGGTGGAGGGACCCTTAAGGAGTTAGGTTTTTGAGAGCTTTCCTTTCTAGAGAAAGTTTTTTATGTTTTGGGGATGTGGGGGATGAAGTAGGGCTTTAAAAATGACCCCCCATGTGCGCCCCCGTGCACTTGAAGGCCCCAACCGCGCTAAATTGCCAAAACACTGCCGCATTAGCGCGGCCGCGCTACTGGGCGCGCATATTGCACACTGTTATGCAAAACGGGCATAACATTTTGCACAGAGATCTGTTAGGGATCCATAATATATATTTGGAAATCTATTTCAAAGGCCTACAAATTTTATGCTTTGGGTTTTCCAAAATTCCTTACACATTTTCACTAAACACTGCTGGAAGACAGACCTTCTGCAAACTTAGTCGATTTTGTCGAATCTTATGCACCTCACTTTCCATCTTGATTTTGAAACAAATATTTTCACCCATAATCATACCGATAGGACTTCATATGTCCAAAATATAACCTTACTACTCCTTTAACTCATTCATACCTATGTTGAATTTACGGGGTGTTACAAATGTATCCTCCTTTCAGTTGAGCAATGCAAGCAACACTGTCTTCATATAGTATAATTGGATTATCTGTTTTCATAAGAAAACCACACATTTCCTGAATATGCTGAGTCATAGATCTCAACCAAACACACTCCCGACTAGCTTCATGAATGGCTATTATCTCAGCATGATTTGAAGATGTGGAAGCTATTGTTTATTTCATTTAACTCCACGATATAGATTTACCTCCATATGCAAAGAAATAGCCTGTTTAAGATCGGGCTTTATGTGGATCAGACAAATAACCTGCATCGGCATAGCCAATCGTTTCTGACTTGAATTCATCAAAATATAATAATCCCATATCTAGAGTTCCCTGAAGATATCTAAATATATGCTTAACACTATTCTAATGCTTCTTGTTGAGGAGGATCTGAATCTTGCTAATAAGCTTACTGCAAAAGCAATATCTGGCCAGGTATTGTTAGCAATATACATCAGTGTCCCAATTCTACTAAGATATGAAGTTTCATCACCAACGAGTTCTTCATCATTTTCTTGAGGCCGAAATGAATCTTTATTTATGTCAAGAAATCTCACAACCATGGGGGTACTAAATGGATATGCATTATCCTTGTAAAAATCGTTTTAAAACCTTTTCAGTGTATGTTGATTGATGGACAAAAATTCCATTTGTTACATGCTCAATTTGTAAGCCAAGACAAAATTTTGTCTTACCTAGATCTTTCATTTCAAATTCTTTCTTCAAACACTCTTCAACCTTTGGAAGCTCTTTAGAAGTGCCAATGATATCCAAGTCATCAACATACACAGTTATGGTGATAAATTCAGATCCATACCTCTTAATAAAGACCAAGGGCAAATAGGTCATTTTTGTACCCTTCATTTAACAAATACTCGCTAAGGCGATTGTACCACATCCTCCCCGATTGCTTCAATCCGTATTAGGATTTCTGAAACTTTATTGAACAAGTTTCCCTTGAACTTTTATGTGCTTCAGGAATTTTAAATCCTTCAGGGATTTTCATAAAAAAAATCATTGTCCAGAATATGTCTCCATATAATCAATGCCAGGCTTTGCGAAAACCCTTGTGCCACAAGTCGTGCTTTATATCTTACGACTTCACATTTCTCATTTCGTTTTCGCACAAAAACCCATTTGTACCCCTCTAGCTTGACACCTTCAGACGTTCGGACTATTGGTTCGAAAACTTCACATGTTTCGAGTGAAGCCAATTCCGCTTAAATTACGTTTTTCAAGTTTTGCCAGTCATTTCTCTGTCTACATTTATCAACAAATTTTGGCTCAAGATCCTCATCTTGTTACATTATTTCAACTACAACATTATATGCAAAACTGTTGTACATTATATGCAAAACTGTTGTCAACAACAACGTTAATTCGGTTCCACATTTTCCCCTTAGAGACATAACTTATTGAGATCTATTCATTTTCATACTAGAACCTCCTGTGAGGTCTTATCAATTATCATGTCATTATGCTGCTCTTGAGAAATTGGCTCCATGTTATGATCAACTTGATCATATGCTCCTTTCCCTTTTCGGGGATTCTTATCCTTGGAACCGATTGGTCTACCACGTTTAAGGCGTGACCTAGACTCATTTGCATTATCATACTATCCAGTTGGGACATCAACTCGAATTGGAGCATTTATGGCCGGAATATGCGATTTAGTAACCCGTGGAAGGTTAGTAAATGCATCTGGCAATTGATTTGCAATATTTTGCATATAAATGATATTTTAAACTTCTTGTTCACATTTATTTGTACGAGGATCCAAATGAGATAGAGATAATACGTTCCAATCTATATCTTTTTCCATTTATTTTCTCCTCAAATGTTGGAAAAACAGATTCATCAAAATAACAATCAGCAAATCTGGCTGTAAACAAATCTCTTGACATAGGCTCCATATATTTTATAATAGAAGGAGATTCATAACCAACATATGCTCCCAACCTTCTTTTGGGACCCATCTTTTTGCATTGTGGTGGAGCAATTGGAACATATACTGCACATCCAAAAGTTCTCAGATGGGAAATATTTGTCTCCTGACCAAAGGCCAACTGTAATGGGGAGACTTCATGATAACTGGTTGGACTTATGCGCACAAGTGCTGCTGCATGCAAAATAGCATGTCCCCGCACTGAAAGGGGAAGTTTTATCCTCATTAGCAATGGTCTAGCTATTAATTGGAGGCGTTTAATCAACGATTCTGCTAGACCATTTTGAGTATGAACATGAGCAATCAGATGCTCAACTTTTATTCCAGTGGCCATACAATAATCAGTAAAGGCCTGAGATGAAAATTCACCAGCATTAACAAGACGGATTGTCGTAATTGCATAATCTGGAAATTGTTCTCTTAGTATTATTACTTGGACCAACAATCTCACAAATGCCATATTACGAGTTGACAATAATCACACATGTGATTATCTTGTAGATGGGTCTATCAAGACCATAAAATACTTGAATGGTCCACATGGAGGGTGTATATGCTCACATATATCACCCTGTATACATTCCAAAAATGCAGGGAATTCAATCCTAACTTTAGCTGCTGATGGTTTAATAACCAATTTTCCTTGAGAACAAGCAGCACAAGAGAATTCCTTAAATTGAAGAATCTTCTTGTTCTTCAATGTGTGCCCATTTGAAATCTCTATTATTTTGCGCAACCTGTTAGAACCGGGATGGCCAAACCAATCATGCCAAATGATAAAATTACTAGAAGTAGTAAACCTTTTGTTTACTATGGCATGTGATTTAACCACACCAATATTTGTGTGGTACAACCGAGAAGAAAATGCATATAATTTTTCGTGCATACATTTTTTCTCCATTTTTATTGTAGTAATATAAAGGTTATCAACCTTTCCTTCATTAGATGTCTCAACATGGTAGCCATTTTGGCGAATAGCTTTGGAACTCAACAAGTTTCTTTGAGTCTTACTACAATATAATGCATTATTAATAGTTAATATTGTTCCTCCAGGTAGTAATTAGGCCGCTCTTCTAGAGCCCTCAATTAACTTTGTACTACCAGTTATTGTATTAACATAAGCCTTTTTCATAACCAAAAAGAGAAAAATTTCTTTTCTCTTAATATTGTGTGAGTTGTAGCACTATCCAAAAGGCATATATCTTTATTACTCATCTAGGATCCAATTGAAGACTATGTAATTTTATTTTCTTCACAAAAAAATAAAAGTACACATGAGAAATACGGAACTAACAACACCAACAACAACATAAGACAACATATGTACTACTTGAAAATAAAAATAACGACATAATTGCATTCCCCAATAAAATGATCAAACTTTAGTTTTGATCTCCAAAGATGTCTTCAACTTACAAATGAGTAAAATGATCGAGGCCTTCAAAATCATCATCATTCAAAGCAAGATTTGCCTCGACATTATCATCATTTTTGTTTGAAGGTCCTGCCTCAAATTTATTTTTAAAGGTCCAGTGAGACTCCAATGGGCATTTGCAGAAGATGCTTAACATTATTTGCCTTTCTTTTGATGGTTTTTTGATAAATTCTGACAATATGCTTAGGTGCATGACATTCAATTTTCCAGTGACCTTTCACTCCACAGCGATGGCAGTTACCGTTTTTGCCTCTTGAAGGATTATTTTGAGAACCCATATCGTCTCTCGTTTTCCGTGACCACCACGATGACGATTATTATACCGTCTCTTTCCATTGCAATTTTCCATACCTACGTACATTCATATGGTCATGATAATTATTCCGTCTTTTTCCTGACTATTCACGTCTCGCTACCAAATTCGCTTCAGGAAGCAGAGCTGACCCCGTAAGACGGGATTCATGATTTTTTGCAAAAAGGGTATTATGTCGCTCAGCCACCAGAAGGCATGAAATCATTTCAAAATACTTTTTAAAACCCCTTACACGGTATTGTTGCTGTAAAACCATATCTGAGGCATGAAAAGTCGCAAGAGTCTTTTCCAACAAATCTTCATCATTTATACCATCCCCACATAATTTCAATTGGGAAGTTATTCAAAATATAGCAATGTTAAACTCACTCACAGTCTTAAAATCTTACAACCATAAGTGCATCCACTCATATCGAGCCCTTGACAATACCGTAAC
This sequence comes from Nicotiana undulata, assembly GCA_005239495.1. Taxonomy (NCBI): domain Eukaryota; kingdom Viridiplantae; phylum Streptophyta; class Magnoliopsida; order Solanales; family Solanaceae; genus Nicotiana; species Nicotiana undulata. The sequence goes on from ML285905.1 coordinate 12,878, forward strand.
CTTAAGGTGATCATACATTTCCTTCAGGACAATCCACAATTGTGATGACCCAAAGGGTCATCTTATGAATTAAAACTTTATTCCGAGCTCGTTGGCCTTAAAACATCAATTTCATTCACCTCAATTTGCATGCGCAGTCCGGACGTGAATCTGGAAAGTCTTTATATGAAAATATCTGAAATAATAATTTTTGAGAGTTAAAATTGATATTTAGTTGATTTTGGTCAACGTTTTGGGTAAACGGACACAGACCCGTATTCTGACGGTTCCGAGAGGTCCGTAGTAAAATATGGGACTTTTGCATATGTCCGAAATCGAATTCCGAGGTTCCTAACTCGAGAAATGAATATTTGATGAAAATTATTAAACTGAAATTTAAAAGGAACTAAAGAAATGAATTATTGTTTGAACTCGTTGTATCGGGCCCGTATTTGATTCCGGAGCCCGATACAGATTGGTTATAATATTTAAGTCCTACCTGTGAAATTTGGTGGAAATCGAAGTTTATTTGACGTGATTCGGACGTTCGGTTAAGAAGATAGTGAATTTGATATGTTCTTGAGGAATTCATGAGTTTTTATGATAAATCCGTAATTTTAGGTGTTATTTTAGCAAATTGATCGCACGAGCAAGTCCGTAGGATATTTTTAGACTTGTGTGCATGTTTGGTTTGGAGCCCCGAAGGCTCGGGTGAGTTTCGGGTAGGCTTTGGGATGTTTTAACTTAGGAAAATCTGGTGTTATAGCTATTTCTGGTGCGTTGTTCTTCGCGATCACAAAGCCTGTCCCGCATCGCGAAGAGTAAATGGGATAGGGTCGATTTGTTCTACGCGAACGCGTAACACTGGTCGCGAACGCGAAGCACTGGGGGGACTACCCTTCGCGAACACGACCATGCTACTGCGAACGTGATGGGTTAAGGGGACCCGGGGAAGGTGAGTCGAGTTATTCTACGCGAACGCGACCACTTGGTTGGCAAACGCGATGGTCAACATTCGCAATGCTTCGCGAATGTGTAGGCCTTTGGGCTGTAATGCTTCGCGATCGCGACAGGTATCTCGCGAACGCGATGAAGAGCTGTCCAGCGAGTAAAAAACATATCTTAAAACGTGAATAAGCCATTCTTTCATATTTTCAAACCAAGAAGACCTAGAGGCCATTTTCAAGAGACAAGTTCTTCCCCAAAAGTGTTGGTAAACGATTCTAAACTATTTTCTCTCAATTACCCATTATTTTTCATCACTTTTTCATAAAAAATCAAGGGTTTTCATGGTAGAAATTGGGGGTTTGGGTAGAATTAGGGAATTTTGCATAATTAGAATTTAGACCTCGAATTGGGGTCGGATTTCAAAACTAACTACATATTCGGGCTCAGGGGTGAACGGGTAATCTGATTTTGGTCCGAACCCCGAGTTTGGACCAAGCGGGTCCGGGGTCGATTTTTAACCTTTTTTGAAATAACTTAGGAAAATCATGAATTTGCTTAAAGTTAATTCCTTTAGAAATAATTAATGATATTGACCTAATTATGATTAGATACGAGTGGGTTGGAGGTGAATTCTAATGAAAAAGCAGTACTTGAGTAGTGAGTGGCCTGCGGGATCGAGGTAAGTGTTGTGTCTAACCTTAGCTTGAGGGAATAAGTATTGTGTGATTACTTGCTACCTGTCTATTTCTAAATACGATGTATAGGTGAGGTGAAGAGTACCTATACGTTGTGGTCCAGTCATAACATGAGAGTGAGTTAATTCTTGTTATTTTTGTTGTCTTAAAGACTATTATCTATGATTATTATTGTTAGTGAAATGTTGAAAGATTTGTTTCCGGTTCCACAGAGATGGATAATATTGTGAATATTGAGTTGAGATTTAAATGTTAAATGGTGATAGAAACTGTGATGAAATACTGATTCCTTGTGAAATTTCTCTTTATATGTTGTTAATGATTCTGTGAAATGGTGAGGAAGAGTGTAAAGCACGAAGGGTGATGCCGTGCATAATTTATTTAAATTGTGAGAAAGAGTGTAAAGCACGAAGAGTGATGCCGTGCATAAATTGTTACTATTGTGAGGAAGAGTGTAAAGCATGAAGGGTGATACCCTGTGTAATTTACTTATATTGTGAGTATGAGAGTAAAAGCACGAAGGGTGATGCCGTGCATTCTTATTTATAATCTGGTGAGTATGAGAGTAAAAGCACGAAGGGTGATGCCGTGCATTTTATTTATTAGGCAGAATACATTGGCATGCCATCAAACTTGTCGTCACTTTTCACTTTGACACTTTTTCTTGACTATGTTCCACTTGAACCCCATAACAAGATTACTACTGTGCCACTTAGACACAAAAAATACACGGGGCACCATGCGTAGGAATCACATATGTGTAGCGTGTGAGGGCTCTAAGAAAATATGACATGGACTATTCCAATGATAATAAACCCCACCCACGTTATTTTTTTTAATTATTTTTAACTCCTTTCTCCATTGTTATCTTCTCCCAAGCCCTAAAAAAAGCCCTAATTTCTCTCCATTTTAATTGAGCTAAATTATTCATCAAGAACTGAAAGTCGGAGCTTTTATTTTTCAATTTGAAGAACTCCATCCTCCTTAGTCGAACTATTTACGTAATCTTTCCTGCTACATCTCTTAATTTCTGTTCGAACAATGTCTCAAAATACCAAAATTGTTGAATATTGTCGATGTGGTCATCCATGTGAACTGAAAATTTCACGGAGTGCTGCTAACCCAAGAAGAAGGTACTTTGTATGCAAAATTGGAAAAGTAAGCCTATTCCTCAACAAATTCTTTTTACGAATTTTCTGCCATTGATTTATATCAGTTTTAAGGACAATGGGGGATGTAAATATTTTAGATGGTTTGAGGACGAGTTTCCTGAGCAAACGAATGGAGTTATATGGGGTTTGTTGAAGAGGGTGAAGACATTTGATAGATCGAGCAAAAAAAATGGAGGAACACAGTGATGTTTGTTGTTGTTGTGGCATTAATGATATGGATTTATTCATGTTCTTGCTCGTGTTGATGGACTGAACCAAGTTTCTGGGAAAATGCAATTGTAATTTAGGCGAGTTAACTGGGGAAAATGCAATTGTAATCTGGAAAAATGTTCTTGCTCTACTTTTGTTCATTGCTGCTGTACTTGTGATTGTATGGATCATATTTTGTGTAATTGATACTCCAAAATCAATGCAATGTATCTTTGTTTCTTCCTTTAAAAATAGTTTCTGCCTTACTTTATTGCTTAAAATTGGTGTTGCAAATACTCTATGTAGAGAGGTAATGGAACAATTCTGCCAAAAGCTACTAAAATTGAAGTAATGGATAATTCATTGCAAAATCAACTAAATAAGTGTTGAAAATCATATAAAGAAGTAATGAACAATTCATTGCAAAAGCGACTTAGTGCAGCAAACTACATTCAACACTTGAGTAAGTTTTTAATAAAAACTACATTCAACAAAAGAAGTGTTGCCTATTACATAAAGTGCATCATAAACTTGAAGAAGTGCTGCCTATTACATAAAGAAGTTCTGCCTAATACAAAATAAGTGTTGCCTCTTACATTCAACTTGAAAAAGTGTTGTTGGTCACTATATTTTTTTTGGCTAGTTTATCCATGATCACTTGAGTTGAAGACTGAGATGGTTCTTGCGTTCCAACTTGGTTCCTTTTACTTGCACTCATTTGCTGCAGTTGCGAAGTAGTAATTGCATCTCTGTGTTAGTGTAGCATCCAATCCAGAAATCAGCCTAAGTAAATCAGAAAGTCAATCAGAAACCTTACATTAAGTACTGTCCTTCAAGTCTCTGTGTTAGTGTAGCATCCAAAGCCAACAATTCTTGCCTTTTTTTCTTCTCCTGAAGCAATAGATGATTCTGGAGGTTCCCTTCCCCTTTTCCCAGCAGAATAAGATCCTCTTGCTGCTTTTGGTTTCGGGGCTCTTCCCCTAGGAGCAGTTTGAGGGAGTGCATCTGGAAATGCACCTTTTGTAGGTCTAATAGCTGCACTTTGTGCCTTTGCTCTTTTCTTGGGAACAATTGTTGTTCTGTCATAAAAAAACTGAACTCCTTTGAGTTGGTTGACTTGATTGAGTTCCTTGTGCTTCAAGTCTCCAGGTTCACTCTAAAATGAATAGATACATACAGTTAATTTAAGCTTAAATGATTAATAGAAAGCTAGATAAAAACATATCATACCTTTACTCTACATGCTTTTTTGTTGTGGCCTACTTGATGACAATGTGAACTTGTCATCTTGACTCCTTTTTTAGACAACTTTCCCCATTTCTTCTTAGGTTTATTCCTGTACTTCCTTCTATTTTTTTGGGGTCTGTCTGACATTGGCTTTGGGGCTGGTGGTTCAATGGTAGGATTATTACTCTCAGGCCACATTCAAGTTAGGAATTGGTTGAATGCAATGTTAATAAGCCTTCATAAATGTTTCCTTTGTGTACCAATGCTCCACATATTGATCTAGCTCATCTTGTATATGATAGTATGCACACACAACATGTTTACATGGGATTCCTCTCAACCTCCAAAGTCTACAACTACAAGTCTTCACCCTAATGTCAACTATAAACCTCAAATCTCCTTTTTTGACTTCAAACCCATCCTGCCCATTTCATATAACTTGACACTCTCTAGCCAAATCCTTATTTTTTTCTAAGGTTAGCCTAGCCATAGGTGATATATCTGAAATCCAATTTTCAGCAAATTTTATCATATCAACCTGTCTAGACATGATCTTATGCTTAATCTCCTCTAACATGATAACAATACTTTTGTGCCTAGCAGCCAATATCCATGAGTTAAATGTCTCACACATGTTATTCTCTACTATGTCATACCTGTAATGTTCTTGGAAGAATGCCCTGCACCATGACTCTCTTGGGTACTTCATCATATCTTCACATATAGTAGAGCCAAGTTTCCTCATGTTTTCAACTTCATTCTCGTACTTAAATAGATAACTGTCCTTTGCAACCCTCCAGAATTGTTTCCTCATTTCTTCTCCCTTCCATTTATTAGACAAGTTAGACCATATGTGTCTTGCACACATTCTTTGTTCTGTCATAGGTAATAACTCCTTAACTGATATCAAAAGACCCTGCAAAGTAGTATATACAAACAAAATTATAATGAAACTATGAATCAAAACAGTATATACAAAGCAGTTTACCTTTTGCATATCCGGCATTACTGTTAAGCCATGACCTTCACCAAGTTGAAAATCTTCTTTCAAGTGACTGAGGAACCAAATCCATTAATGTTTAGTTTCATGGTGTACAACAGTCCAAGCAATAGGAAACATTTGTTGGTTCCCATTTCTTCCCACAACCACTAGTAATTCACCCTTGCAGCTTCTCATTAGGAAACAACCATTCAAACCAATGATGTTCCTACATCCTTCTAACCAACCTTTCTTGAGTGGATCAAAACATACATAGAAGTACTGAAATAGGTTCTTGCCACGCTCAGACTCTCTATCAATTTTCACACAATAGGTGCTGCTAGGATTGGTTTTCTTAATACTTTCAGCATAGTCACACAATCTGGAAAACTCCATCTTCTAATCCCCCATAAACTTTCTCATAACAATTTGTTTGGCTCTATAAGCTATAGCTCTGCCAATATACAATCCCAACCTCTCCCTAACTAGTTCTTGAATTTCTTAGATTCTCATATAAGGAGCAACAATAAGTTCTTTCTTGAATTTGTTGGCAATGTATTTTGAATTACACATCTAGTTGGTGTTTAGTGGTTGACATTTATGAACATGATGGTACTTTTTGATCATGAAGTCACAAGAATCTCTATCAACTGAAGCATACAACTCCCACTTGCATTTTTTTGATTTACACTTCACCCTTACCCTACCCTTCTCATTTGGTTTAAGCTTTAACTGAACTTTATACTCTATTTCATAATCATCCACTTCCTTTCTAAACTCTCCAACATTCTTAAATATCATGCCCAACTCAAAAATTGCCACTTCACAGTCAGTGTCAGATCTAACCTTTGTGCTCTACCTCTTCATCAGTGTCATCACAACCACAATCTGAACTGTCAATGAACTCCTCATCACCTCCTAATCTGCCAACATATTTCCCCTTTTTGTTAATTCCTATATCTTCAAAACCTCTATCAATTCCAGCTTCTCCTACAAGCACACTAGCAGTTTCAGGTTGTTTCGTCCTTCTGGTAGCATTCTTTTTAGTTATCCTCTCATTTCTAAAGGTCCTAGCCTCTTCATCAACTTCACTATCATCCTCATCAAGAAGTTCTCCAAGATCTGACTCACTACTAGCTACCGCTTCTTCACTAGCCCCTTCTCCACCATTCAGGTTCTCTACACTAGCAACTTTTTCTCTCTAAATTAACACTACTAGCAGCATCCCCTTCCCCACCAATTACAGTATCATGTGGAGGCTGTTCACTTGGTTGTCGTCCATTTATACTGATTTCACCATCTTCTGTTGTTGCCCTAGTTGGATATTAATTGTGTTGTTACTTTCTTGAACAACCTCTGGACCACATAAATACCCAATTGGGACCACACTATCAGGAATTATCTCAACAACATGTGAAATGTATAAGTCTAAAATACCCTCCTTACAGTAACAAGAAATATTATATAACTGTCATTTTCAATCAAGACAAATTCTTTGGACTTAGGGTTAAAGAAATAAAACCTCCAACAGTTGCATAACCCAACGCCCTTGTGTAATATTGAAGTTCAAAGAAGGAGAAATGGTCTTTGTCAATAGAAAACACATTTACCTCTATATTAGTGACATATTTCGCACCTGGAGATTCGGTAAATATTCCACCATGGTGAAAGCAGACAAGAATGTATTCGTTCACTGACATAATTTTAACCTAAAGTGAAAAAAGAAGCAACACGTGAGCACAGTCAGCAAGATTCGACAAAAAGAAATGAAACCTAATTTTGTATCTACAATTCCCAAAAACACCATTACTAACAAAAAAACCCTAATAAATAACTAAAATCTCCATAAAATATTAACTTGATACATACCCGTAAAAGAGTAATTTGATCTCTTCCTTGACCTTCTTGTTGATGGAGCAATCGATTTTGGAAAGAGAAGATGATAGAGGGAGACGATGGAGACGGTAAATGAGATTAGTTTTTTTACTGTCGGATGTAACGATTAAAGGTAATTAAATGGTTTGGGTCTTTTAATTTTTAACCCGATCTGTTTGAGTTGGATTTACCAGGTACACATGGATCTTACGTGGACAATAAATCCATATGAAAGAAATGTATTCGTCGGCTATTACACGTTAGCAGCGCTTATATACACGCTCTTGACTTATAGTGGCCCGTGTTTTTTGTGTGTCTAAGTAGCACAATAGTAACCTTGTTATGGGGTTCATGTGGAACATAGCCAAGAAAAAGTGTCAAAGTGAAAATTGACGACATGTTTAAGGGCCTGCCGATGTATTCTGCCTATTTATTATTTGGTGAGACTGAGAGTAAAAGCACGAAGGGTGATGCCGTGCAAATTTCCTTTCTATTTTAATTGCTTTATTTTGTTGGTTTATCATTGTTTATTTCTGTCTTTTTATTATCTCACTCCTTATGTTGAAATTCCCCAATGCATGTCCCCTTCCCATTATTTGTTATTTTTAAATTCTTTATTTGTTGTTATTTCTATTAGCATGATTATCATGTCCAGGTTTTATGTGGTGTCTTATCCTAGCCTCATCACTACTTCGCCGAGTTTAGGCTCGACACTTACCAGTACAAGGGGTCGGTTGTACTGATACTGCACTCAACACTTCTTATGCAAATCCAGGTTTAGGTCCGAGCTGAGTTCGAGCTAGAGCTGACACTATTCGCACGAAGACATGAGGTAGATTTGCCGACGTCCGCAGATTCCTGGTGTCTTCTCATTGTTATGCATTTGCTGTTTTACTTAGTTCAAAATAGTTATATACTATTTCTTTTAGCCAAATACTTGTATTAAACCCTTAGTAGTTCGTGAATTGTGATTCCGAACCCTGGGTAGCTAGATATTAGCATTAGTTTCGTGGTATCGTTTTATTACTTCATACATTATTTTGGTATCATTTATTGGATAGTATTAGACCTCGTCTATGTTTTTAATTGTTTTAAATGTTGAACCCTCTAATGTTGCTTGCTTAGAAAGAATAGCGTTAGGCGCCATCACGGTCCCGGCGGTGGGAAATTCGGGTCATGAAAAGTTGGTATCAGAGCACTAGGTTGCCTAGGTCTCACAATTCACGAACAAGCTTAATAGAGTCTGAGGGATTGGTACAGAGACGTTTGTACTTATCCCCCAGAGGCTATAAAGTTAGGAACAAGTTCACTTTATGTCAACTTTGTCGTGCGATTCTTGTTATCCCAATATTGATTAAACTCTTCTATTCTTATTCTCTGGCAGATCGCGAGAACACGTACCTCTTCTTCCGCTGACCAGCAACTGGATCCTCCAGCAATAGCAGCTCCTACAAGGGGCAGAGGCCGAGGTTGGGGCAGGACTCAGCCTAGTGCTCAGGCAGCAGCTCCAGCTGCGGAGCCCCAGATAGAGATTGATGAGGGGGATCCAACTTAGACCGTTCCGGCTGGACCAGCTCAGGTCCTAGAGGGGTTTATTGCTACCCCGGTACTTCAGGAATCCCTGACTAGTGGGCCTTATGGAGAGTGTAGCCCAAAATGGCACATTCCCCGTGGCAGTAGCCGTATCTCAGGCTGGAGGAGGGGTCCATACTCCTTCTACCCACACTCCTGAGGAGATTACTCCCCAGATTCAGACCCCAGCTGCCAATCCAGTTGGGGTAGTTTAGCCAGTTGTAGCAGCACCGCTTGTTGATGGGACAACTATGTCCTCCAATGCGTTGTGGACATTGGATAGGTTTATCAAGCTTTCCCTTGTTCATTTTAGTGGTTCCACTTCAGAGGACCCCTAGGAATACTTTGATAGCTGCCATGAGGTTCTTCGGAACATGGGTATTTTGGAGACCAATGGGGTCGATTTTGCTGCTTTCTAGATGACTAATTCTGCCAAGAAATGGTGTAGAGATTTTCTATTGACTAGATCAGCTGGGTCACCTGCTCTTACTTGGGATTAGTTTTTGTGAGCACGTGATTTTTACCTATCGTATAATCCTATAAAAATCTCATTAAATTAATTGGTTTTATGGATTTTTGTTATGTTTTAATGCTATTTGTGAATTTATTTTTACATTATGTAGCCATTATTCGTCTTTTAAACGTACAAACAATTTAAAATGACATAATTAGGTGCATAACCTTTAATTGTTATTTAAATGATAACAAAATACAATTATCTAATATAGAATAGGTTAATGTTTAACTTCTTGGTTTAATTACTTTTTCTTTAACAAAAATTGCAAAAATTAGACTAGGAGTAAATTAAATGGTGTGATTTTTAATTTATTAATTTATTAACTAAACAAATACTAGGATTAGAACTAGTTATTACATTTTAGTTTTGATTTAGGTTAATTAGTTAAGTTTGATTTTGTTAAAAATGAATTAAATAGACCTGGGCTAGACTTGCCCAGGCCCAAAAGATTGTCTTGACACTACCCAAGCGACCCGAGCCCACAACCCCATTACCCTTCCTGCCCCATCCCTCACCAAAACGACCCCGTTCGAGCAAAGCAAACCCCATCTGTTGATCTCCTAAGATCTAACGGCTGGGAACCCCCTAAAGCCCAGGTATATAAATGTTCCTAAGCCCCCCCCCCCCCCCCCCCTCCATTCACTTAGAAGTCTAACACTCCCCATTCGTCTCTCTCCCTCCTATCTGAAGATTCTCCCCGGCCTCCGCCCAGCACCACCACCCGACCACCGTCCCTCCGCCGTCCGAAAATCGCCTCCGGTGGCGGAGTTCACCCAACCAAGCCCAAATTTTACCCAGACGATCCTCTCATCATCCCCAATCACCCCCTACCATTAATTTCATCAAAAACCCGCTCATATTTCTTCAATTCGAGATCTAGGAATCCAGAAAACCCTAGTTTCCCCTACTTGCCGATTCAGAGACTTGTAATGGCTTCTACCTACATGGATCAATAGCTCTCGTTGAGGGCTATTGATTCATGTGGGTTTGAGCCATTTTCAAACCCTGTCGGAGTCCGGCAACCTCAATTTTTCCGGTCAAAATCCCTCAAACGGGTATTCCCCCTCCTTCCTATCTGTTTCTGTTTATTTATTTACAAGAATTAGGAATATGTCCTTCTTGTTTAATCACCGTTATATCCCTGTTTTAGGTTTGTTTTGATTTTTCTTCCACTATTTTTTTTCACCTGTTCATGCTCGTCTTCCTACTTAGTTAAGCTCTAAACACATTTGTGATAAGCATGTTAATTCTTTTCGTCAATTAGTAACTAGGTTTCTTTATAACCACGGTTCTGTGCATAGTTTGTTTTATCACTGTTTCATATGTATGTTTGTTTCTTTTTCCTTGTTCCGTTTGGTTAATTGATTCTGTTCATTTAGTTCAATCGTACATGTTTGGACCATGTTTAGGTAGTCGAATAATTTGGTTTAGGCTTTAAATATGTCCATGGAAGTCATGTATTTTTTCTTGGTCAGATTACTTTTGAATATCATCAACTGGTTTTTTATGAGTTTGTTTGGCTATTAATTCATTTGATTAATTAGTTCGGGTTGATATGCATATAGGATGTCTAGAATTCTTTGATAGTTAGTTTTCCCTATCCTACTGTTTTATTAATAAAACTTTGATCCTAATAGGTTAATTACTCCTAAGCTTGGGTCATTGATTAGGTGAAAGTTAATCTCTAGTTTAATGTTAGGATACCCTGTTTTGCTATAACCTTGATTATCTACAGTGATTAGTTGCCTAATAGCCTATCTGAGTAATTAAGTTGATATTTGAACCAATGAATGGTCATGAATCAGCCAAGGTGACGAAATTCCTAGATTGCTTAGGTTGATAGCTAATTAAGTCTTTGATTTTAGTTAGTTAAGTTGAATTGAACTAAAATGAGCCAATTAACCTAGTTCTAAAGGATTAAACTAATTAACCTAGATTAATTAACAAGTTAAACTAGACTTAACACCTAATGATGAAATTAACCTGATCCTAGTTAAGTAGTAAGCTAACTAGGATTAATTAACTAAGAGTTAATAATAACCCCAAGCAAGTTAACCCTGGTTACCTAATGGTAATTTCAGGGACTTCAAGGGGTATATTAGAGATTTTAGATTAAGAAATCAGATTTTTAAAGGGTAGAAGGGTCTTTTCATAGGCTGGAAGTTTCTAGAATAGGGGCAGCTGTCCCAAAGGATAAGGGGGACAGCTGCTCTATGTACTATTTCAGCTCTTTGAATAGGGAATATGCCAAGGCATATCCCATTCCCAAGTCTCCTATAAATAGACCCCCCCTTTTAGACTAGACATATTTTTACACATTGAAAATTACCCCTTCTTCACACACAAAAAACTCTGCTCTCCTTCATCTACTCTCTTAGTTGCTGGAAACATCTAAAAGACAAAAAAAAATCAGAATAAGTTTTCCCTTTATAAACGAAAATTTCCAAAAAATATGAGGAAAAAGATTTGATTTTCTTTCAAGAGTTCATCAAGTTCTTGTGGTTTTTCCCCCAGCTTGGTTCTTATTTATTCTGGTTTCGAAATATCTGGTCTAAATACTCAAGTTCTGGGCTGTTTATTCCTATTGGCTATCATTGGTTTGGTTGATCTGCTATTGTTGCTGCTGAATCTTTCTCCTCTTAGCTATTTTTACTGTCTGCTTGGCCTTTATTTGGTCAGGATCCTTGTTATTTTCTCTTCAAAAGAGGTATGTAACAATGAACTTCAAATGAAATTGTTAGACTCAGAATTTGTTGTTAGTTTGATGCTGAAATGTTTGATTCTTGCTATGTTTTGAGATTATGTCAAGATGAATCTTCTTATCCTTTGTTCTTGGTCTATAAATCTGAAGTAAGATGGGTTGATATGATGTTAATGAATCTGAATATGTGTTGTGTGTGCAATATCTAAATCTTTGAAATTATTCTGGTTGCCTTTAAGTTGGTTAAAATGCTTTGAGTATTGTTAGATATTAGTTTTGTGTTAGTCCATTAATGGAGCAATCTGCACTAGGATGTTGAACCTGACCTTTTCTATGGTCAGGTTCTTTCCATAAGAGTGCAGAAATACGCTTTTGATTGAGTTTCTTTGGTCACTGAAGAGATTCAACAAGCAGGTCTCTAGATAGTTTAGAATGTTGGCACTAGGGTAGATGAATTTGACTTCTTAATAGTCAAATTCACCCCATGATAGTGCATAAACAGTAGCCTAGTTTGCTAGAAATCACCCCCTTTTACGGATAAAGTGCGTAATCAAAAGGCTCTCCAGAGTAAAGAATCTGAGTCCTCTAAGATGAACAGATTCATTCTCTAAAAATGCCTAAAAAACAAAGTCATAGTACAAGTATGAGTTGAATGTCAATAGACATAAAAGACGACCTCTATGGAGTTGAATCTGACCCCTTCTATGGTCAGATTCAGTCCATAAAAAGGCAGGAACATGTTCTGATAGAGGGGTGTAAAGCATCATCAATGTTGAGTCTAACCTCCTTTATGGTATGATTCATCCTATAAAATGTCTGAAGGTCTGTTGTTACTACTGTTCAAATAGTAAAATTTTGGACTTATAATTTTGGATTAAAAGATGCTCTTATTTGTGCTTCTTTGGTCACTGAAGAGACTCAGTAAGCAAGTATCCATATAGATTAGACTTAGTTTAGTGTTGGAATTATGGGATTAAAATCTGACCCATTCATGGTCAGGTTCACACCAAAAGAATGCACAAACAACTCTGCTTTTTAGTATAGCTTAGCATAGCATCATCAGGTTTAAACTTGACCTCTTTTCATGGTCCTGTTTGGTCTGGTGGATGCATAGCACACCCAATTATTTGGGGGTGTTCCACAGGTTGCGAAAGAAGGCTCGCATGTACAACCTTAGAAGAATTCAAGTCAGACAACTAGCTTGAAGTCGCCATTTTAGTTTTCTCTCTTTTGGAAAAAAATGTATTCTTATAGTAGCAATGATGCTGTAATTCTTCTATGTTGTAACCTAAACTAGACTGTACATTTAATTTTGTTTAGTGCTCACACTGATTTTGGAAAAGAAGGCTTTAGTAATGTCAAACTTACAATTTGTTTCCCTGTTTTTTAAAAGTAGCATGATGACAATAGATAAAAATAGAGTGTATATTTAAATTAGCCTGTATAGGATTTTACAAACACTTGTTGATTTGGAAACAACTATTTCTCATTTTGGTTGTCTTCAATATAAGTTGGAATTAGCCAATTACTCCCAGTTCATTTCACATCTTATAAATTTTCTGAAACCAACGTATACACATATTTTTACGAATGAATTTCGATTCTGGTAACCTGTGTTTAAAACGGTCAAGTTTGAACTGGTAAAGCTGTTCGCGCTACATCCTTCCTTAAAAAGAAACCACAAAGTAGTTCTAGATTACAAATTCAAAAGCATTTAGAATTGGTATGATCTTGGTACTAAGACTAATCTGTCCAAAACTCTAAATTTCATTTTGATAACCCGCGTCCTCGAAAATCCCATGATTTACTTGTGCTTAATCTGGTGAATCTTTGATATATATGAGTATGATTTTCCCAAACAATGTCCCTCTAATAACTGAAAAATGACATTAAATGTGCAAATTTTCTTCTGATTATCATTCAGAATTATTGAGTGCAATGTTTCCGTTTGTACCCCTATCTAGTAGTGTTTAGTTCAAATTATACAAATCTCTTCTTGTTAAATAGACAAATTAGATGGCCTAAAGTGATTAATTGGGGCTAAAATGTGACCATAGCCCAAAGTATGTTGTCTTTAGGCTAATGAAATTCACTCTTAGGCGACCCTTTAGGCAGAACCATACCTTTAGTTTGAAATATGGTAAAAATAAAGTATTATCTCAAATTACCGTAACCTACACTCGGGAGTGGCAACTTGTGCCCCCGACCCTCTACTCCAAACAATAAATAAAAATGCACATAGCAATCACGGATGCATTTCATGTGACGTGTTTGCCATGTGTTCAAAAACAACAAGTGCACGCCATCGTGACTTGTCCAAGATAAATCCATAAACATCCTAGTTGGTCTTAAAGCTAAAACGCTCCTTCAATAGGAAACATAAAGAATAACCGAACATTGCCTCAAATGGGTATTATAAAACCGTCACGACCATAGTATTGACTACGTAATCTACACTCGGGTATGACCACTCGTGTCCCCGACTTCAACTTAAAACTATATTAAAATCACGTGTTACAATTGCGGGTGCATTTCATGTGGCGTAATTGTAACATGTCTAAAAGCAGACAAGTGCACGTCCTCGTGACTTGTTTTCAAGATAAATCCATAAATGTCAAAAGTGGATAAAAGTCAAAAAGGCTAAATGCACAATAGGCAAAAATACGTAAATAATCTGACAATTTAGGCCAAATAATAATAGTTAATCGACCGTGCTAGAACCACGAAACTCGAAAATGCCTAACACCTTCTCCCGGGTTAACATAATTCCTTACTCGGATTTCTGGTCGCAAATAAATCAAAACAGAGTCAAATTTCCTCGGTTTGGGATTTTTAAAACAAAACGGTGTCCTGGAGCCTTGTCAAAAATTCGGGTGGCGACTCTGAAATAATAATAAATCCCAAAAAACTGAATTATATCACTTTAATTGGAAAAAACCCCTTATTACCCCTTAATTAATCCGGGTAGTGAAAAAGGAGGTGTGACAGTTTTCACACCTCTTTGTGGAAAAGTTTCTGCCTATTACTACTAGAGAGGAGCGCCGCCGTCAGTTTGAGCGACTCCAGCAGGGCAGCATGACTGTTACGCAGTATGAGACCCGTTTCATGGATTTGGCTCGTCATGCTACTCTTTTGCTACCCACAGAGAGGGAGAGGGTTAGGAGATTCATTGAGGGTCTTGCTCAGCCTATCAGGTTGAAGATGTCTAAGGAGACAGGGAGCGATATATATTTCCAAGATGCAGCCAATGTGGCCCGTCGAGTTAAGGTAGTTCTCGGATTGGGAGGTCAGGGGTCAGACAAGAGACCTCACCATTTTGGTGGATTCAGTGATGCCTCATCTGGAGGCGGGGTTACTTTCAGCAGAGGCCATTCTTCCAGGCCATTCCATTCAGCACTTCAGACATCCCATGGTGCCCCAGGTGGTCGTGGACCTTACTTGCCTTATTCTGATAAGCCAGCTCCTATCAGTGCATCTCCTTTTTAGAGTTTCAGGGTGGTTATACAGGTCGATAGGGTCAGTTTTCCGGCCAGCAGTCTCAGCAGCCGAAGTCTTGTTATACGTGTGGTGACCCGAGGCACATTTCTAGATATTGCCATCGCGCGTCAGGTAGTTCTCGGTATCAGGGTTCTTGTGCTATAGTCCGACACTAGATGCCGCACCACCTGCCTAGCCAGCCAGGGGTAGGGGTCAGGTAGCCAGAGGTAGGGGCCATATTGTTAGAGATGTATGTCATCCCGCTAGAGGTGGAGGTCCGCATGTCAGAGGTCATTCCAAAGATATAGTTCAGGGTGGCGGGGCCCAACCCCGATTGTGTGCATTTCTAGCCAGACCTGAGACGGAGTCCTCCGATGCTGTTATCACAGGTACCATTTCAGTTTGCAATAGAGATGCTTCAGTTATGTTTGATCCAGGGTCTACTTACTCTTATGTGTCATCTTACTTTGCTTCATATCTGGTTGTGCCCCGTGATTCCTTGATCATCTATGTTTATGTGTCTACGCCCGTAGGGGATGCTATTCTTGTAGATCGTGTGTATCGTTTGTGTGTGGTCGTTATTGAGGGTTTTGAAACCAGTGTGGACCTTTTGCTTCTAGACATGGTTTATTTTGATGTCATATTGGGTATGGATTGGTTGTCGCCTTATTATGCCATCATGGACTGTCACGCCAAGATAGTGACCTTAGATTTGTCGGGGTTGCCTCGATTAGAGTTAAAGGGACTCTTGGTCATTCTTCCATCAGGGTGATTTCTTATACCAAGGCTCCTTGCATGGTTGAGAAGGGGTGTTTGGCTTATTTGGCTCATTTTCGTGATTCTAGTGCTGAGGCTCCTTCCATAGATTCGTTTCCTATTGTCCGTGAGTTTCCCGAGGTGTTTCCTGCAGACCGTCGAGGATTCCACCAGACAGGGATATCGATTTTTGCATTAATGTGGCTCCGGGTGCACCGCCAGAATTGAAAGAATTGAAAGAACAGTTGCTAGACTTGCTTGATAAGGGCTTCATTAGGCCTAGTGTCTCACCCTGGGGTGCACCGATTTTGTTCGTGAAGAAGAAAGATGGATCGATGAGAATGTGTATAGATTACCGGTAGTTGAATAAAGTCACCATCAATAATGAGTATCCGTTGCCAAGAATTGATGATTTGTTTAATTAGCTTCAGGGTGCCAGTGTGTTTTCGAAGATTGATTTGAGACCAGGCTACCATCAGTTGAAGATTAGGGCATCTGACGTCCCTAAGACAGATTTTCGGACGAGGTATGAGCACTATGAATTTTTGGTGATGTCTTTTGGCTTGACTAAT
Organism: Nicotiana undulata; assembly: GCA_005239495.1. Taxonomy (NCBI): domain Eukaryota; kingdom Viridiplantae; phylum Streptophyta; class Magnoliopsida; order Solanales; family Solanaceae; genus Nicotiana; species Nicotiana undulata. The sequence goes on from ML285905.1 coordinate 29,537, forward strand.
GCCCTAACAACCTTTATGGACTTGATAAATCGGGTTTTCAAGCCTTATCTAGATTCCTTCGTAATTGTGTTCATTGATGAAATACTAATATACTTCCGCAGTTGGGAGGAGCATGAGCAACACCTCCGGATAGAGCTCCATACTTTGAGGTATAGTCAGTTGTATGCTAAATTTTCAAAGTGCGAGTGCTGGTTGGATTCAATAGCTTTCTTGGGTCATATCGTATCAACAGAGGGTATTCAGGTAGATCCCAAGAAGATAGAGGCAGGGAAGAACTTTCCTAGAACCACTTCAGCCATGAAAATCAGGAGCTTCTTGGTTTTGGCGGGTTACTACCGTCGTTTTGTGGAGGGGTTCTCATCTATAGCAGCCCCGATGACTAAATTGACTCAGAAAGGTGCCCCATTCAAATGGTCGTACGAGTGTGAGGCGAGCTATAAAAAGCTCAAGACAACCTTGACTTCAGCACCGATGTTGGTGTTACCATCAGGTTTAGGATATTTCACGGTATATTGTGATGCCTCCCGCGTAGGGCTTGGAGCGGTATTGATGTAGGAGGGAAGAGTGATTGCATATGCGTTTCGGCAGTTGAAGGTTCATGAGAAGAATTATCATGTCCATAACTTAGAGTTGGCAGCCATTGTTCACACATTGAAGATTTGGAGACACTATCTCTATGGTGCGCCCTGTGAGGTGTTCACGGAACATTGTAACCTTCAGTACGTGTTCAAGCAAAAGGATCTTAATTTGAGGCAGAAGAGATGGTTAGAGTTATTTAAAGACTATGATGTCACTATATTGTATCATTCGGGGAAGGCCAATGTGGTGGCCGATGCATTGAGTAGGAAGACAGTGAGTATGGGCAGCCTAACATTCATTCCAGTTAGTGATAGACCGATAGATTTAGATATTCAAACTCTGGCCAATTAGTTCGTGAGGTTGGACATTTTCCCCAGACGTGTTTTAGCTTGTACAGTCGCTCGGTCTTCCTTATTAGAGCGTTATCAGAGATCAGCAAAATGATGAACCTCACTAGATGGTCCTTAGGGACACAGTTCGGCACGGTGGTGCCAAGCATGTTATAGTTGTTGATGACGGTGTTTTGGGGATGTAGGTCCGAGTGTGTGTGCCTAATGTTGATGGGCTTCATGAGTTAATCCTTGAGGAGGCTCACAGTTCTAAGTATTCTATTCACCCGGGTGCTGCCAAGATGTACTAGGATATGTCGCAACATTATTGGTGGAGAAGGATGAAGAAGGATATTGTTGCTTATGTGGCTCGGTGCGTGAATTGTCAACAGGTGAAGTAATATCACCAGAGACCCGGCGGTTTTCTTCAACAGATAGATATTCCTGAGTGGAAGTGGGAGCGTATCACTATGGACTTCGTTGTTGGACTCCCACGGACTCAGAGTAAGTTCGACGTTGTATGGGTTATTGTGGATAGGCTGACTAAATCAACACATTTCATTCTGGTGGCAAGTACTTATACCTCGGAGCGGTTGGCAGAGATATATATTCGAGAGATCGTTCGCCTTCACGGTGTGCCCGTGTCTATCATTTCTGATCGTGGTACGCAGTTTACCTCGCACTTTTGGAAGGAAGTTCAGCGTGAGTTGGGTACACGGGTTAAGTTGAGCATAGCATTCCATCCTAGACGGACGGGCAATCCGAGCGTACTATTAAGATCTTGGAGGATATGATCCGCGCTTGTGTTACTGACTTTGGAGGTTCTTGGGATCAGTCCTTGCCGTTAGCGTAGTATTCCTACAATAATAGCTACCAGTCAAGCATTCAGATGGCTCCCTATGAGGCATTATATGGTAGACGATGCAAATCTCCAGTTGGATGGTTTGAGCCGGGAGAGGCTCGGTTATTGGGTACATACTTAGTTCAGGAGGCCTTGTACAAGGTCAAGATTATACAGGATCGACTTCGTACAACTCAGTCCAGGCAAAAGAGTTATGTCGACCGTAAAGTTCTTGATGTGGCATGGTTGGAGAGAGGGTGTTACTTCGGGTATCGCCTATGAACGGTGTTATGAGATTTGGGAAGAAGGGAAAGTTAAGCCCTAGGTATATCAGGCCATTTGAGATTCTCGAGAGAGTGGGGGAGGTAGCTTATAGACTTGCATTGCCTCCAGGGTTATCCTCAATTCATCCGGTATTCCATGTGTCTATGCTATGGAAATATCATGGTGGCCCGTCCCACGTGTCAGATTTCAGCTCTGTCTAATTGGACAAGGATTTGACTTATGAGGAGGAGCCGGTAGCCATTCTAGATCGGCAGGTTCTTCAGTTTAGGGAAAAGAGTTACCCTTCATTTCGAGTGTAGTGGAAAAGTCAGCCTGTTTAGGCAGCTACTTAGGAGTCCGATTCGGACACGCGGAGTAGATATCCACACTTGTTCGCCAGTTCAGGTACTTTTCTATGTCCGTTCGAGGACGAACGTTTGTTTTAGAGGTGAAGATTGTGATGACCCAAAGAGTCATATTATGAATTAAGACTCTATTCCAGTCTCGTTAGCCTTAAAAACAACAATGTCATTCATCTCGATTTGCGTGCACAGTCCATGCGTGAATCTGGAAAACCTTTATGTGAAAATATCTGAAATAATAATTTTTGAGAGTTAAATTTAATTTTTAGTTGACTTTGGTCAACGTTTCGAGTAAAAGGAACCAGACCCGTGTTCCGACGGTCCCTGGAGGTCCGTAGTATAATATAGGACTTGAGCGTATGCTGGGAATCGAATTCCAAGGTCCCCGATGAAAAATGTTAAACTGAAATTTAAAGGAACTATAGAAATGAATTAATGTTTAAACTCGTTGTTATCGGGCATGTATTTTGGTTCCAGAGCCCGGTACAGGTTGGTTATAAAATTTAAGTCCTATATGTGAAATTTGATGGAAATCAGAGTTTATTTGACGTGATTCGGACGTCCGGTTAAGAAGATAGTGAATTTGAGATGTTCTTGAGGAATTCATGAGTTTTGATGCTAAATCTGTAATTTTAGGCGTTATTTTAGCAAATTGATCGCACGAGCAAGTCCGTAGGATTTTTTAGACTTGTGTGCATGTTTGGTTTGGAGCCCCGATGGCTCGGGTGAGTTTCGGGTAGGCTTCAGGATGTTTTAACTCGGGAAAATCTGGTGTTATAGCTGTTTCTGGCATACTGGTGCATTGTTCTTCACGATTGCGAAGCCTCTCCTGCGATCGCGAAGAGTAAATGGGCTGGGGTTGATTTTTTCTACGCGAACGTGTAACACTTGTCGCGAACGCAAAGCACTGGGGGGACTACCCTTTGCGAACGCGACCATACTACTGCGAATGCGATGGGTTAAGGGGACCTGGAGGAGGTGAGTTGAGTTATTCTACCACTTGGTCGCGAACGCGATGGTCAACATGAGCAATGCTTCGCGAATGCGTACAGTGCGTCGCGAAGCCTCTCGCGAACGCGATGAAGGTCTGTCCAGCGAGTTAAAAACAAAACTTAAAATGGGAATAAGCCCTTCTTTCATATTTTCAAAACCAAGAAGACCTAGAGGCGATTTTCAAGAGACAAGTTCTTCCCCAAAGTGTTGGTAAACGATTCTAAACTATTTTCTCTCAATTACCCATTAATTTTCATCACTTTTTCATTAAAAATCAAGGATTTTCATGGTAGAAATTGGGGGTTTGGGTAGAATTAGGAAATTTTGCATAATTGGAATTTAGACCTCGAATTGGGGTCGAATTTCGAAACTAACTACATATTCGGGCTCGGGGGTGGACGGGTAATCGAATTTTGATCCAAACCCCGAGTTCGGACCAAGCAGGTTCAAGGTCGATTTTTAACTTTTTTTTGGGAAAACTTAGGGAAACCATGAATTTGCATTAAAGTTAATTCCTTTAGATTTAATTAATAATATTGAACTAATGATTAGATACGAGTGGGTTGGAGGTAAATTCTAAAGAAAAAGCAGTACTTGAGCAGTGAGTGGCATGCGAGATCGAGGTAAGTGTTGTGTCTAACCTTAGCTTGAGGGAATATGTATTGTATGATTACTTGCTATCTGTCTGTTGATAAATACGATGTATAGGTGAGGTGACGAATACCTATACGTTGTGGTCTAGTCATAACATGCGTGTGAAAGTTAATTCTTGTTATTTTTGCTGTCTTAAAGCTTATTATCTATGATTATTGTTGTTAGTGAAATGTTGAAAGATTTGTATCCGGTTCCACAGAGATGGATAATATTGTGAATATTGAGTTGAGATTTAAATGTTAAATGATTATAGAAATTGTGATGAAATATTGATTCCTTGTTAAATTCCTCTTTATATGTTGTTAATGATTCTGTGAAATGGTGAGGAAGAGTGTAAAGCACGAAGAGTGATGTCATGCATAATTTATTTTAATGGTGAGGAAGAGTGTAAAGTATAAAGGGTGATGACGTGCATATTATTATTGTGAGGAAGAGTGTAAAGAACAAAGGGTGATACCCTGTGTAATTTACTTATATTGTGAGGTTGAGAATAAAAGCACGAAGGGTGATACCGTGCATTCTTATTTACAATCTGGTGAGGATGAGAGTAAAAGCACGAAGGGTGATGCCGTGCATTTTATTTATTATTTGGTGAGGCTGAGAGTCAAAGCACGAATGGTGATTCCGTACAAATTTCCTTTCTATTTTAATTGCTTAATTTTGTTGGTTTATTATTGTTTATTTCTGTCTTTTCGTTATCTCACTCCTTATGTTGAAATTCCATACTGCATACCCCCTTCTCATTATTTGTTATTTTAAATTCTTTATTTGCTGTTATTTCTATTAGCATGATTATCCTGTCCAGGTTTTTATGTGGTGTCTTGTCCTAGCCTCGTCACTACTTCGTTGAGGTTAGGCTCGACACTTACCAGTACATGGGGTCGGTTGTACTGATAATGCACTCTGAGATCATGTGGGAAGATCATGGGGAGGGGTTATGGAGGTGTGGGAGTTACAATCATAACAATGATGAGTAGTGAGAGATTATATACATTATAGCCTCATAGGTGAAAGTATTGGGAGTAGTGGACATCCACAATTACTATAGGTTTTACAACATATTTATGTTTATACACTTTCATATATTTGAAGAATCTAGACAAAAGGATTCAGCTTTAAGATTTTGATATGATAATTTTGTATGCTAAACTATATTTTAAAATACTATGTAAATATTCATCCTCTTTTTTACATTCACAAAATTCAAATAAATACGTATATTATTTCTTTTGTAATTTTTTAAATTATCTTTAATAAATAGTTATATTTTAATATACTTAATTACAGAGAAACCTCATAAGGGGTGTACATGTAGGATTTCAATAATATTATATTGGGGTGTCAGGGTTTGATTTTAAGATGCAAGGTGCATCCGAAATTGAGTCATATTATTGGGGTGTTTAGCGTAATTAACTCTATTATATATAAGTAATATTGGCACTTAAATCAGAGTGTTTAGTTAATACCAAACAACAACAATAGTGAAATCCCACAAATGGGGTGTGGCGAGGGTAGTGTGTACACATACCTATCATGACCCAAAATCTCGCATGTCGTGATGGCGCCTATCTTAATACTAGTCAAGCCGACAATCTCAATAAACCATAAATTCCTTTAAGTTTGAAAAGACAATAAATAAATTTAAGAGTAAAATCACACAAATTTTTTATACGAAATCCTGTTTTTATACAATATACTCCCAAAACCCGGTGTCACCAAGTACATGAGCATCTAAATAAAAAAAATATTGTCAGAAAAATATAGAATATTACAAATAACTGAAAGGAATGAGAGTCAAGGTCTGCGGACGCCAAGCAGCTACCTAGATAGTATCCAACAGTTAAATCTCCAAAATCTAGCAACTGTCGTATCCGGAAGTACCCGAATCTGCACGCGAAGTGTTGAGTGCAATATGAGTACAACCGACCCAATATACTCAATAAGTAACAAGGCTAACCTTTGAACTGAAAGTAGTGATGAGCTCAATAATTACAGTCCAATCATAGAAAATAATAGTACATAATGTAGGCATGTTTCAAGTTCCACAATTAAACTCAATACAAGAAAAATAGACTAAATCCGAATGATACGAGGAATATTACATCTCTACGTCTACATGCCAATGTATATGTCATATGTGATGCAACATAATGAGAATTTCTCGTACTCAACATAATATCAGTTGCGCTCACTTTGGGGGAGGGGGGTGTAGACTCCGGAGGGGCTCCTTCAGACCAAACGCTATAATAAGCCCTTAGGCCTATTGCGGCGTGCAATCCGATCCCATAACAATAAAGCCTGTAAGGCCTGCTGCGGCGTGCAGCCCGATCCATATAATAATAAAGCCTATAACGCATGTTGTGGCCTGCAACCCGATTCATATAATAATAAATATATATAAAGCCAATAGGGCCTGCTGCAGCGTGCAACCCGATCCGATAAATATCCTCACAACTAGATGAACATGACTGAGTATGAAATTTATATTTTTAAAATAATTAATTCAACAGCAATACGACCCATGTGGGTCCCAAAATATTGGCATGTAGCCTAAACATGATCTTTAATACAAGTCTCAGCTCAAATTTCTCTAACACGTAGAGGATATGTGGATAATGACATCATTATTTGATTATGCAACTCCACATAAATAATTAAGTTGTAATTTCTATGGTGCACGCCCACACGCCCGTCACCTAGCATGTGCATCACCTCCAAACAATTCATATAACACGTGATTCAGGGATTTATACCCTCAGAATCAAGTTTAGAAGTATTACTTACCTCAAACCGTGAAAATTTTCTATTCCAATATGCCCTTGCTTCGCAAATTGGCCCCCGAACGTCTCGAATTTAGTCACAATTAATTCGATACAATCAACACAAATTATAGGAATCAATTCCATATGAAAATAATAAATTTTAAATCCGAAAATCGATCCAAAATCAACATTGGAGCCCATGTCTCGAAATCTGATAAAAGTTATAAAATATGTGCGCTCATCCAACTATGAGTCCAACCACACCAAATTTACAAAATTCTGACATTAACTCGACCCTCAAATCCTAATTTTACCTTAAGAGTTTGCACAATTTTTTCAACTTAAAACACCAATTAAATCCTTAAAATAACAATAGATTCGAGTAATTGAACAAAAATTGAGTTAAAAATTTACCCTGATGTTTTCCTTGAAAATTCCAAAAATTGCCTCTCCCCGAGATCCAAATCGTAAAAAAAATGGAAAATGAGACTTAAGTTCTGCTGCCCAGTCATTTATTTTATGCGATCGCGAACCAATTCCCGCGATCGCGAAGCACAATTTCCCACTGCCAAGTTTAACCTTATGCGATCGCGAATAACTTCACTCGATCGCAATGCATTGGCTCCACAGACCTACGCTATCGCGGACTTGTCCACGCGATCGCGGAGAATAACTTTGCGTGGCCATATCTTGCTCCAATTCCTCTTCGCGAACGCGGCATGCCTCACCCGTTTGCGACCCACTGTCATCCAAAGCTTCGCAATCGCGTACCTCCCCACGGGACCGCATAGCACAAAACCTCCACTGCCCAGCTAAGCCTACGCAATCGCGTAGAAGGAAACCAGACAGTGCACAAAAAAATCTGCAGCTATAACACAAAGTCCAAAATTGATTCGTTAACCATTCGAAACTCACCTGAGGCCCCAGACCTCAACCAAATACACCAACAAGTCCTAAAACATCATACGACCTTATCGAGAGCTCAAATCACATCAAACAACGCTAAAATCACGAATCGTACCCCAATTCAAGCCTAATGAAAACTAACTAATTTCAATTTCTACATTCGATGCCGAAACCTATCAAATCAAGCCTGATTAAGTTCAAATATTGCACAAGTCATAAATGACATAACAGGCCTTTGAATATTTCCAAAACTAGATTCCGACCCCAATTTTAATAAAATCAACTCCCAGTAAAACTTCTAAACCTTCATTCCTAATTTCGTCATTTCAAGCCAAAATCAACTATGGACTCCCAAATAATTATTCGGACACACTCCTAAGTTTAAAATCACCATACATGGCTATTGGAATCACCAAAACTTTATTACGGAGTTGTTTACACATAAGTCAATATCCGGTTAACCTTTTCAACTTAAGTTTTAATCCTTGAGACTAAGTGGCTCAATTCATTTTGAAACCTCACCAGACCCGAACTAATTACCCCGGCAAGTCACATAACAACTTTAAAGCACAAAATGAGCAGCAAATGGAGAACATGGATGTAATACTCAAAACGACCGACCGGGTCGTTACAATACCTTACCCCTACCTAAAAGTTAGAAAGATTGTTTCCGATAGACCTTAATTAATACCGTCTCGTAAAATTAAAGTATATACGCACTAAAAATGTAATATTTTTTTAACCTTGTTATAATAGGTAATTTGCATTATTTTTTGAATTGATATCTTTTCATTCATTTATGAAATATTACATGTAATAATCATTTAGATGATAAGAGCGTGCATAAATTCATTAACAATATCTACGGCTTTCAAATTTGGCACAAGCACAATAATGGCCTAACTTGTCGAAGGTTGGACTGGTTATTTAATTGAACTTAGCGCATCTTGACCCAACATATCTAAACTCATATTAAGTTGTGCTGATTTTATATCTTAAATTGATCTATGAGTAACTTTGTCAAAATATCTTAAAAATAATTTTTTTTTGTTTGATATGTTATATGTGACCATAATAAATAAATAAAATATTTAGAATTATATAATTCATAAGAAATACATATTAAGCAAAGCTTGATAAGAATTGGACGAGTTGGGTTATGACCCAAAATTTAGCCCATTTTGAGCCAAGTAACTTTGGAAAGATCACCTGACCCGCACAATTATGGACTCAACCAATTTGACATGCCCAAAATCGGCCTAACCCACCCATTTGATACGCCTAACAATATCTAACATATAGGGGGAGTAGTATAGTCAAACATCTTTAAAACAATCTCGTTTATTTCAGATATTTTTGGATATTATAGTGAATTACTGTTATAGAAAATATATATTATAACAGAACATGAAATTTAGTTCCAAAAAATTGACTTTAATGAAATGCTATTATATAAATACGTTGTTATAAAGAAGTCCGACAACTGTAATATTAATTTTCTAAATGAGAAGCAGAAAAAGGAATAGTGGACCGCGTCTATGTCGGCCTCTAGCTACTAGCCAGGAAAACTCACCGCCGACTGACAAACAACTCCTAAAGCAGCTCTAGTTTTTTTCTCTCTAAAATATTCTTATCCACAAATAATAGATCTCCCTTCACACTTACTAATACCGCTGTCCTTATTCTCTTCACATTTTGTCCAAAATAAATAATGTCAAGTCAACAATAAAAAATAATGTTTTCATCAACTATATTAATCTCTCCTTCTTACATAATAAGCAAAAGTGGATCAAGAATTTGAAGGTAGTAGAGGTACATGTTTGTACATCAAACTTTTAATGTTAATAATTTCAAATAAATTATATCACCATTTTAAATATATAAACACGTACAAATATATTTAAAAAATTTGTGAAAGTTAACGGAGTTTGGTGACCCCTCTGCATAGGTCCGCCAACTTGAAGAGAAGAATACAAATTAAGGAAGCTCATTCTTGTCTTTAATATTTTACCAAGAAAAGTTTGACTTTACTTTTTTGTTTTTTATTTTAAGTAAATTTTCAACTCCCAACTTGGGTTAGTCTAATTCTCTCTCTCTATATATAACGGTTGGTTCAAGAAAGCCTAAAAAAGAGGGAATTAGGTATTACTAGTTTGTTCATCTTGTCAACTTTCTTGAAAATCAAAGTTTTTTTAATTATTTTTTTGAATCTTGAAGTTTAATTCAAACTTCTCATATCAATTATTAAGATTTTTTAGTTAGTATACTATATACTAGATTAACTTTTTTTGGTGAGGTCGTTACATGTGTATACTCAAGGTGGCGAATCAAAGAAACAAAGCAAATTATAAGCCAATAAGAGATGATGAAGCTGGGAATATTAATACTATGATGTTTTCTGGGATTAATAGAGAAGAGGAGATGTCTGTGATGGTTTCTGCACTGACACGTGTCGTGAGAGGTGAAGATAAAGTACTGAATCAAGGTGAAGCTAATTCTGGGGTTTCTCCTTCATTCAATGCAATTTCTGGAGGTGTTGGAGAGAAAAGAGGACGTGAAGAGCAAAGTGAGCAACTGTTCTTGTCTGATATTAGCTTATCAGGTATGCAAATCTATCACAAGTAAATTGCTGCAACTCATTGTTCTTTATATAATTGGTTCTTTTCCTTAACAACTAACAACAACAACTGAGTAAAATCCCAGAAGTGGAGTTTGGGCAGGGTAGAGTGTACGCAAATTTTGCCCCTACCCCAAGGGTTAGAGGTTGTTTCCAATAGACCCTTGGTTGTTTCTGATAGACCCTCAGTTCTTTTCCTTAAGCCGGGAGTATATTGAAAACAGGCTCACTACTTGCACAAGGTAGGGGTAACGTCTGTATACATACTATTCTACCTAGATCTCGATGTATGAAATTACACTGAGTATGTAGTCGTTGTATATTGCAAACTCCAACTTATTTTACGACCCTGATAACAATCTAGACGCCAAATTAGTTGGAGTTTAATGTCTAAATTCTTGATATCGATCATGTCGTTTCATTTTGAATTGTTTTATTCGGAACCTCATCTAGAAGTTCTTCATATTTTCTTCTGACATAAATATTTCTAAATAAATAAAAAGATAACAAACAACATACCCAACGTAAGTACGCCAATATAATATTACAACTAAGCAGTGACGAAGCCAGAAATTTCTCCAAGGGTGATCAAACTTGAAAAAAGAAAAAGAAAATCCCCGACAAAATGTGTTCAATATATGTGATATATATGCCTCTAATCTAATATTTTACCTATATATACAGGGTAATTTTTATCCCTAGTAGTTGGTATAAATATATTGTTTTTATTGTGTTTTAATTAATTCGTTATTATGTTTGCATGAATTCCAAGAGATTGTACGCTTGGTCTTTAATTTCATGATGAATAACTTCCTTCTCCTAATTTTTTTTTTCATGGAATGCATTATGTTAATAGGTGGAGAAAGTTCAAATATTAGGACTATTGCCAGCAACACACCAACAAGAGAATCAACATTCATATACATTACTCCCACAAATGGAGAAGGAAATATTAATTATCAACCAAGAAGAAGATATAGAGGAGTTAGACAAAGGCCATGGGGAAAATGGGCAGCAGAAATCAGAGATCCATATAAAGCTACTAGGGTTTGGCTTGGCACTTTTGACAATGCTGAAGATGCTGCTATAGCTTATGATGAAGCTGCTCTTAAATTCAGAGGCAGCAAAGCCAAACTCAACTTCCCAGAAAATGTTAAACTCTTGCCTACTTCTTCAACTCACGAACAATCACCATTGAAGTTATACCCGCATCAGAATGCTGTCGGTAATCTGGGATTCCCCACGTGTACATTTCCAACGGATTCCGTGGAAAATACACGTGTTTCTGATAGTACTATTTCTCATGATTATAATTATCCTATAATTCACACTCAACCTAATTATAATAATACTAACATAAACCCTCAAAATTTCTTGAATGATGATTTTCAAAGGTTGCAACCACCTTCAAGTTTGTTAAACCAATTTCCGTACTCGTCATCTTCTTCATCGTCGTCGTCTTCTTCTCAACTGTCTTTTCTTCCAAGAATGTTTTTTCAGGGTTCCCAGACTACCAGTCAGAGTAGTGGAAGTGATTTTCAGGCTACTTCATCGGATTCAGCTTATGTTCACCCTTCTTCTTCTTCTAGATAATTTAGTAGCTAGGTTTTTTTTTTTATATTTATCACTTCAATGTGATTTTTGAATGGATTGTGAATCAGAATCGGCTTGCAATTTGCATAGTGATCGGTGTAGGTGAGCAAGGTCCACTTTTCCTATATATTCTGCTAATTTTGTTGGGATATATTTTGAGTGAGAACTTAAAAAGTGAGTTATTTCTGGAAATTTCTTCTTGTAACAAAGAAGAAGATATAAAGACGATGATTGATGAATGATGAAACAAATATCAGAACAATGTATCTTTCATCTTAGTTTATGTGACAATATTTGGTAGGTACTAAACATCATTGTTTCTAATCAGTGGACTATATCACACGAAAATATAGGAATCGTGCTGAATTCCTATTTTATGACCCTAAAATATCAAACAGTGAGGAACGATCATGGAGAAGCGATGATTATTGTTCATTAGGTCATTTTTTATGGTCCCGCAAAATTTTAGGCGATTCAGAGTCGGTCGCTTGAATTCATGCACATGTGTGGACACACACGAAAATCTGGGAATCGTGCGGAATTCCTGTTTTATGGCCCTAAAAATGTAAAAAAGATGAACGGTCATGATGAAGCGATGACTATTGTTTATTAAGTCGTTTTGATGGTCCCGCAAAAATTTAGGCGATTCAGAGGAGGTCGCTCGAATCCATGCAAATGGCGTGGACTATAGCACACGAAAATCTGAGAGTCGTGCTAAATTCCTATTTTATAGCCCTAAAATGCCAAAAGACGAGGAGCGGTCATGGCGAAACAAAAACTATTGTTCATTAGGTCGTTTTGATGGTCTTAGCAAAATTTTAGGCGATTCTGACCCGGTCGCACGAATTTATGTAGATGTCGTGGAATATAACACACGAAAATGAGGGAATCATGCTGAATTCCTGATTTATAGCCCTAAAATACCAAAAAACGAGGAACGACCAAGGCTAAGAAATGACAATTATTCATTAGGTCTTATTCTGGTCCCGCAAAGTTTTAGGTGATTCAGAGTTGGTCGCCCGATTTCATGCAAATGATGTGAACTATAGCACACGGAAACCTTGAATCGTGCCGAATTCTTATTTCACGGCGTTAAAATACCAAAAAATGAGGAACGATCATGGCGAAGCGATTTTCATTAGGTTCTTTTATGGTCCCACAAAATTCTAGGCGATTCGGAGCCAGTCGTTCGAATTTGTGCAGGTAGCTTAGACTATAGCACACGAAAATTTAGGAATCGTGTTGAATTCCTAATTTATGGCCCTAAAATGCCAAAACATGAACAATCATAGCAAAGCGATGACTATTGTTTATCATTTTTTATGGTCCCGCAAAATTTTAGGCTATTCGAAGCCGATCGTCTGAATTCATGCAGAGATGTCTTGGACTATAACACATGAATATCTAGAAATCGTGTTAAATTTATGTTTTTATGGCCCTAAAACGCCAAAAAATGAGGAACGGTCATGGCGAAGCGATGAATATTGTTCATTAGGTCATTTTTTATGCACCCGCAAAATTTTAGGCGATTCGGAGCCGGTCACTCGAATTCATGCACATGGCTTGTACTATCGCTCACGAAAATCTGAGAATCATGCTGAATTCCTGTTTTATGACCCTAAAATGCCAAAAATGTGGAACGGTCATGGTGAAGTGATGACTATTATTCACTATGTCATTTTTATGGTTTTGCAAAAATTTAGGCGATTCGGAGCTAGTCGCTTAAACTCATGCAGATGGCGTGGACTATAGCACACAAAATTCTAGGGATCGTTCTGAATTCATATTTTATGGATCTAAAATACCAAAAAATGAGGAATAGTCACGGAGAAGCGACAACTATTCATTAAGTCATTTTTATGGTCCCGAAAAATTTTAAGCTATTTGAAAGTCGGTCGCCCGAATTCATGTAGATGGCATGGACACGAAAATTGGGAATCGTGTTGAATTCTTCTTTTATGGCCCTAAAATGCAAAAAAAATCGAGGAACGGTTATGGCGAAGCGATGACTATTATTCATTAAGTCATTTTTATGGTCCAGTAAAATTTTAGGCGATTTGAAACTGATCATCCGAATTCATGCACATCGCATGGATATAGCACATGCTAATTTGGGAATCGTGCTGAATTCATGTTTTATGACCTTAAATACGGAAAAACGAGGAACGGTCGTGGCGAAGCAATGACTATTGTTCATTAGGCCATTTTATGGTCCCACCAAAATTTTAGGTGCTTCGGAGCCGGTCGGCCGAATTCAAGCAGATGGCATGGACTATAAAATACGAAAATTCAGGAATCGTGTTGAATTTTTATTTTATAGCCATAAAATGCCAAAAGCGAGGAAAGGTCAAAGGCGAAACGATGACTATTTTTCATTGAGTCATTTTAATGGTCCCACAAAATATTAGGTGATTCGCATTCGGTCGCCTGAATTCATGTAGATGATGTGGACTATCACGAAAAATTGGGAATCATGTTGAATTCCTATTTTATGCCCCTAAAATGCCAAAAATGAGGAATGGTCATGGAGAAGCGATGATTATGGTTCATTAGGTAGTTTTTTATGGCCCATCAAAATTTTATGCGATTCGGAGCTGGTAGCCCAAATTCATGCAGTTGGTGTGGGACTATAGCACGTGATAACCAGAGAATCCTGCCAAATTTCTGTTTTATGGCCTTAAAATGCCAAAAAACAAAGAATGGTCATGACGAAGCAATAACTATTGTTCATGAGGTTATTTTTTATGGTCCCGTGAAATTTTACGAGATTCAGAGTCAATCGCCCGAATTCATGCAAATGGCTTGGACTATAGCACATAATGATCTGGGAATCGTGCTGAATATTGTTCAATGACCCTAAAATACCAAAAAACGAGGAACAGGCATGAAAAAGCGGTGGCATTGTTCATTAGGTCTTTTTTATGGTCCCGCAAAATTATAGATAATTCAAAGCTGATAAGTTGGTATTTTACCAAGTTATCTCCTCTTAATACTTAATCTTTTGTGTAATTTTGTTGACAAACTAGGACACTTATTGATGTTTATTGGTAAATTCCAGGTGTCAAGTGATTTAGAGGTGATTGTGGAGAAATAATGTGAAAACAAGTCAAAAAAGGAGCAAAACTGGAGAAATAAAATCTGCCCAGTTTTTACACTGTGCGATCGCAAAGCATTATATGTGATCGCATGGGTCCATGAATCGAAACAGTGCGAACGCAGGTTCCTGGATGCAAACGCGTGGCATTAAGGAGTGGTCAACGGATGGTCAACACTATTGTGCGAACACGAGGCTACATATGTGATCGCACTTGACTGGGAGTATCAATTGTATGCGATCGCAGACCTTTAAGTGCGATCGCATAGTGGGTTTTCTGGGCAAACTACGGGCAATTTGGGAATTTCACTCTATCTCCCCCAAACCATTTTTATACACGACCTAGCAGATATTTTCTGCATCTTTTGGCATTGTTTAAGCCTATTTTCAGTAGAGAAGAAGAGAGAACACATTTGTGGAAGCTAGGGTTTGCACACACTTGGGTTTTGAAGATTTCAATCTTGTGGTTAAGGTTTTCTTACCCATTTATGTTTGTTTCTTCATTTTCTTGATTTGTATTGAATAGTTAAGTGTGTAGTATCTATTTCCAACACTTGAATCTTGTTTATGGGAATATTCATATTTAAAGTGTGGATTAAATACCTTGTTGTGCTTATGTATTGAATGATTTTTATGTATTTATGAAGTGAGTTATTGTTACTTTAATTATTCTTGTTCTTTAATGTTTCCAAAGGGATTAGCTAACCCTAGCACTCGCCCATTAACTCTGAATTAATTTTGGAAAAGATAATTTGGGGTTGGAAAAGATTAATTAACAAGAACTTAAGGCTTTAACCCTCATTTTATAGATTCTACCTAGGGATAGGATTGAACTACTTGTAGCCATATCCAGGTGTGCTTAATCTCTTAATTGGGTTAGGAATAATTCAATTAGGAAGTTTTGTTAGTCTTTGGGAAAAGCTAATTAAGAATTATTATTCGTGGCTAATTAACATAAACTCGCTCATATTTGTAAAATCATGAAATACATTGGATCGTTACTTGAGTGTAATTCCCTAAGCACTCACACTTGTTTCCATTCATCATTTTACTTGCTTTCTAGGTTAGTTTATATTTTTGCAATTAGATATAAATATTTTCACAACAAAAATCTAAGTGTTTGGCACTGCGCGATAAGTGATAATTCTCTTACATTCCTAATCGCCTCCATATTGTTCTCTGTGGAATATAGTTCATTAGGTCACTTTTATGGTCCGTAACGTTTTAGGCGATTCGGAGTCGTTCGCCGAATTCATGCAGATGGCGTGGACTGTAGCACACGAAAATTTGGGAATCGTGCTGAATTCCTGTTTAATGGTCCTAAAATGCCAGAAAATAAGGAACGGTCATGGAAAAGCGATGAATATGTTTCATTAGGTCATTTTCTATGGTCCCGCAAAATTTTGGGCGATTCGGAGCCGGTCACCCGAAATCATGTAGATGGCGTGGATTATAGCACACGAAAACTGGGAACATGCTGAATTTATATTTTATGGCCTTAAAATGCCCAAAAATGAGGAACCATCAAGGTGAAGCAGCAACTATTGTTCAGTAAGTCATTTTTATTTGTCCCACAAAATTTTATGCGATTCGGGGCCAGTCGCTCGAGTGGACTATAACACACGAAAAGCTGAAAATCGTGTTGAATTCCTGTTTTACGACCCTAAAATGCCAAAAAATTAGGAATGATTATGGCGAAGCGATGATTATTGTTCATTAGGTCATATTTTATTGTCCCACAAAATTTTAGGCTATTTGGAGCCAGTCTGTAACGACCAAACCGGTCGTTTTGCTTTCTAGAACCCCATACCCCTAAATAAGACTTCACGTACTTGCTTTTACTGATTTATGACTTGCGGGGATGGTTGGTTCGGAGATTTGGAGAGTTTGGAGTGAAATCGGAACACTTGGTTTCTTAAGGTTGGCCAAAAGGGCCAAGTTTTGACTTCGGTAAACATTTTGAGTAAACGACCTCAGAATTGGGATTTGACGGTTCCAATAGGTTCGTATGATGATTTCGCACTTGGGCGTATGCTCGGAGTGGGTTTCGTAGGACCCGGGAGCGTTTCGGCGCCTAATAGTGAAAGTTGGTTCTTAAAGGTTTTAGAAGTTCATTAAATTCGAGTTGGAACGCGTTTTGGTGATATCGAGTTCAAAACGAAAATCTGAGGCCGGCAATAGTTCCGTAATGTCATTTAAGACTTGCACCCAAATTTTGGTGTCATTCCGAGTAGTTTAAGTACATTTCGGCGCATTGGAAGTGAAATGAAGAACTTGAAACTCTTAAGTTTGATTCATGGGTTTTGGGTGGCGATTCTTAGTTTTAATGTTGTTTAGGGCGTTCCGAGAGTTCGAGCGAGTCCGTATTATGATTTCAAACTTGTAGGTATGTTTGGACAGGGCCTCGGGGGGGGGGAAGGGGGGGTGCGGATACCATGGACGTTGCGCGAGTCGAGTTTAAAGCTCAAAAGAGCTACTGGTGCGAGCCTCGAGTCGCAGGAGCGGAGGTGGAAGTCCATCCAGGTGATGCAGGTGCGGAAGCCTCGGCGCACATGCGCGGTCGTAGGTGCGAGGCCAGTGATCGCAGGTGCGAGTTCTTGCGCAGGTGCGGCTCCTGGAGTCCGCAGATACAGGGCTTGGTCTTTGGGGGAGGATGCACACATGTGATGGATTTTCTGCAGGTGCGGCCATCTTCCCGCAGGTGCGGAAATGCTAAAGGCAATGAGGTCTTTTAAAACCGGGACTTAGGCATTTATGGGGTCATTTACTTCAACTTTGGGCAATTTGGGAGCTCTTGAGAAGGGGATTTCGATCTAGCCTTGTGAGGTAAGTAAATTCTACCTAATGAGTTTAATACATAGTTTATGGGTAGATTTTAACGTGTAAATTAATGAAAATCATGGGTTTAGAGGAAAACCTAAGTTTTGATAAAAATGGAGTTTTACCACGAAAATAGTTATGGAACTTAGTGAAAATTATATATTTATGTTCCTAAGGTTATGAATAACAACTTTCTTTGAAAATTTCTGGAATCCGAGCATGTGGGCATGGAGGTGAATTTTAGGAATCTTGTTAATTAGGTTGGGTAATCACTTAAATGGTGGAATTATGAACTTTTGAGCATAGATTGATTAGTTTATGTAATGTTTGACTAGCTTCGAATTGTTGGGCGTCAAATTTGGAGGTTTGAGCGCGTTCTTGAATTTGGGGAGCAGGTTTTGCTACGAAATAAGTCTCTTTTCTAACCTTGTAAGAGGAAAATGTCCCCATAGTTGAATTTGATTAAAATATGAGTGTTTGTGGGGGTACGTACGCACGATGTGACGACAGTCCGTACATAGCTACTATTCATGTTATGTCCGGATAGTTTAGGTTTATACCATGCTTTGTGAACCCTGTTATTTGATGATATTTGTTAATTGTGATAGATGGAATTTAAGATGCGAATTTCTAAGGATTTAAAGCTTCCAATTGTATCGCTTCTTCCTTTTAAAGAAAACAATTTAGTAAAAGAAATTGTTTTAAATTATTTAAATTTATGTTGGATCGCGTCGCATGAATGATTCGCGAGCGGGGTGAATAGATGCATCTATGGTTCCCGTCGTTCGACCCTCCGGCAGTGCACATTTTATTCTTATGTTGGATCGGGCCGTACGACCTCGGCATGACTTGTGCATGTTATTTATTTGGACTTTCTGTGATTGTTCCTGTTTAAAATGCCTTGGGAATATGAATTGTGAAATGATGCGATGGAAATTACCTTTTAATTATGAAAAATAGAAATTGTTACTTCCTGATATTTATTGTCGGTTTCATTCATGATATTCCTGCTGAGCTTAACATTTTAACCATGTTACTGTTGACCCTAGTAAGTGTCAAGTCGACCCCTCGTCACTACTTCTTCGAGGTTAGACTGGATACTTACTGGGTACATATTGTTTATGTACTCATACTACGCTTTTGTACTTAATTGTACAAGATCTGGGGCTGGTGCATCTAGTTACCCATCCGACGCGCATTCCTGACACCCGTCCGAGACTACACGGTGAGCTGCCCCCTTTCGAGCCGTTCGGCAGCATTGCCAGAGTTTCTCTTTTGTCGTATCTCTCTATACTATCTCAAACAGTAGGATAGTCATATTTGTTTTGTACATTTTACTAGTTTCCCTCGTACTTGTGACACTAGATCCTGGCACACACATTGGTAGACTATTGTTTTGGTTTGTATAATTATATTCATGAGTCCCTCTAGTAGTTCTTGCATTGGTTGCCCGGTAAATCCGTATTTATTAACTGTTTAAAAATGTAACTAAAGCTGACTGTTGGTTTTGTTTAACTAAAAATGGGAATTTACGAGTTGGTTAGTGTTGGCTTGCCTAACATCGGTGTTGAGCGCCATCACGACCTAACTTGGGTCATGACAACATGGTATCAGAGCACTAGGTTCACGTAGGTCTCACAAGTCATGGGCAGATCTAATAGAGTCTTGTGGATCTGTGCGGAGACGTCCGTACTTATCTTCGAGAGACTATAGGATGTTAGGAAACTACTCTTAATTCATCTATTATCGTGCAATTGATGGTATACTAAGTTCTTCCTTCTATTCTCTCACAGATGGTGAGAACGCGTGCAACAGACGTTCCGGACCCGGGAGGAGCTGCTCCCCCTGTTGCTAGAGGCCGAGGTCGAGGTCGGGGGAGGGCACCGACCCGAGGTAGGGGACGATGGCGTCCCATAATTGCCCCGGTAGTACCACCAGCGGATCCAGTGGAGTATCCCATCGTCGAGGAGCAGGGTGAGGTGCCCGCAACAGAGCGGGGCTTGATTTCATGACAACACCGGGCTTTCAGGAGGTCATGGGCCGTATGTTGCGGTTCATGGATTCTATGACCCAGGCTGGTTCATTTCCAGCAGACCCAGCCACATCTCAGGCCGGAGGGGGAGCATAGACCCCTACTGCTCAGGCTCCTAGGCATGCAACTGCGGTATATCAGACTCCGGGTACACTACCCGCAAAGGGGGCCCATCCAGTTGCAGCAGTTATGCATGAGCCTAGACCAACTGTGGATGGTGAGCCGCAGAAGTTATTGGATAAGTGGACCAAATTACATCCCCCAGTCTTCGGAGGCGAGCGTCATGAGGACGCCCAGAACTTTCATTGACAGGTGCAGGGATAAACTGCACAAAATGAGGATATTGGAGTCTCATGGGGTAGACTTCACTACTTTCCAGCTTGAGGGAAGGGCCCATACATGGAGGCAGTCTTACCTTCTTGGAAGACCAGCGGGTTCTCCTCCCATTACTTGGGGCCAGTTCACACATCTTTTCTTGGACATGTATATTCCACCCTCTCCGAGAGAGAAGAGTTGCGGTACCAGTTTAAGCAGCTTGAGTAGGGTCAGATGTCAGTGACCGACTATGAGGCGAGGTTTTCTGAGTTGTCCCGCCGTGCACTTATGATACTTCCTTCAGACGCAGAGAGAGAGAGTGCAAAGGTTTGTTGCGGGGTTGCACTCCGGTATTAGGGCCAATATGGCCTGGAAGGTTGAGATAGGGACTCCTTATCAGTTGGTAGTGGAGATTTCCCGGAGGATCGAGGGCTACCGTCAGAGGGGTAAAGAGCAGACACAGCAGGACAAGAGGGCCCAATTCTCTGGAGAGTTTAGAGGTGCCCCGGCTAGGGGCAGAGGTCAATTTGGGAGGGGCCAGTCTAGCAGGCCCCCTTATTCTGAACCACCACCACCTCCTCGAGGTGCTACAGTGAGGCCTTATTTCAGTGCGATGCCGGAGAGTTCTTACTGTCCGCCAGCTATTCAGGGTTCCTCCGACGGGTATTCTGGTCATCAGGGTTGCTCCAGTGCTTATTTCAGTGCCATGCCAGAGAGTTCATACCGCCCACCAACCATCCAGGGTCCTTCCCGTGGGTATTCAGGCTATCAGGGTCAGACTTAGGGACAACATTCTATGGTACCGAGAGGGTGTTACGAATGTGGAGATCTGGGTCACATGAAGAGGACCTGCCCCAGACTTCGGGGCAAGGCAGTGTAGCAGGGTCAGCAGCCCGTGATTTTAGCTCCACCAACTGCGCCATCTGCCTGGTCGCCCTGAGGCGGAGGGCAGGCAGGTAGAGGTCGTCCTAGAGGTGGAGGACAATCAGGAGGAGGTCAGCCGGCCGGCGCTCCAGCTAGGTTCTATGCTTTTCCGGCCAGACCAAATGCAGTGGCCTCAGATGCCGTGATCACAGGTATTATTTTTGTCTGCAGCAGAGATGCTTCAGTATTATTCGATCCAGGGTCTACCTATTCATATGTATCATCTCTGTTTGCTCATTTCCTAGATATTTCGTGAGTCTTGGATACTCCTGTTTATGTGTCCACTCTTGTGGGCGATTCTGTGGCTGTGAATTGCATCTATCGGTTCTATATGGTTACATTATGTGGTTACGAGACTAGAGCGGACCTTCTGTTACTTGATATGACCGACTTTGAGGTCATCTTAGGCATGGACTGGTTATCTCCATATCATGCCATCATTGATTGTCATGCCAAGACTGTTACCTTAGCAATACCAGAGTTGCCGAGGTTGGAGCGGAAGGGTTCATCCGTCAATACATCCAGTCGGTTTATCTCTTTTCTGAAGGCTCGACATATGGTCGAGAAGGTTTGTTTGGCTTATCTAGACTATGTTCGGGACACTAGCGTAGAGTCCCCGACGATAGATTCAGTGCCAGTGGTCCAGGAGTTCGCCGATGTGTTTCCTTCTGACCTTCCAGGCATGTCGCCAGATCGTGATATTGGTTTTTTCATTGACCTAGCTCCAGGAAACCAGCCTATATCTATTCCACTGTATCGTATGGCTCCGAAAGAATTGAAGGAGTTGAAAGAACAGCTTGAGGAGTTGTTAGTAAAGGGATTTGTCAGGCCTAGTGTATCACCTTGGGGTGCACCGGTATTATTTGTGAAGAATAAATATGGGACTATGTGGATGTGCATTGATTACCGCCAGTTAAATAAAGTCACCATCAAGAACAAGTACGCGTTGCCTTGTGCCGATGATTTGTTTGACTAGTTGCAGGGTGCTAGGGTGTTTTCTAAGATTGACTTGAGATCAAGGTACCATCAACTGAATATTTGGGACTCGGATGTTCCGAAGACTGCCTTCCGTACTAGATATGGTCATTACGAGTTTCTAGTGATGTCATTTGGTTTGACTAATGCCCCAGCGGCGTTTATGGATTTGATGAATTCAGGCCTTATATTGATTCTTTTGTTATCGTCTTCATCGATGATATCTTGATTTACTCACGTAGCCTGGGGGAGCACGAGCAGCATTTGAGAGTAGTGCTCCAGACTTTGCGGGAATAGAAGTTGTATGCCAAGTTCTCCAAGTGTGAGTTTTGGTTGGATTTTGTGGCATTCATGGGGCATGTTGTATAAGGAGAGGGTATTAAGGTGGATCCCAAGAAGATTGAGGCAGTTCAAAGTTGGCCTCGTCCTGCTTCAGCGACCGAGATCAGGAGTTTCTTGGGGTTGGCAGGTTATTATCACCGATTTGTGGAGGGCTTTTCATCCATTACAGCACCTCTGACTAGATTGACCAAGAAGGGTGCCCCGTTCCGATGTTCCGACGAGTGTGAGGCAAGCTTTCAGAAGCTCAAGACAGCTTTGACCATAGCATCAACTCTAGTGTTGCCTTCCGGTTCGGGGATGTATATAGTTTATTGCGACGCTTCACGCGTTCGCTTGGGATGTGTATTAATGCAGGAGGGACGATTTATTGCATATTCTTCACGTCAACTGAAGATTCATGAGAAGAACTACCTCGTGCACGATTTGGAGTTGGCCGCGATTGTTCATGCTCCTAAGATTTGGAGGCATTACTTATATGGGGTGTCTTCTGAGGTTTATACCGACCACCGCAGTTTGCAGCACTTGTTCAAGCAAAGGGATCTCAATTTGAGGCGGCGTAGATGGCTTGAGTTACTAAAGGATTATGACATTACCATTCTTTATCATCCGGGCAAGGCAACTGTGGTCGCGGATGCCTTAAGCAGGAAGGCAGAGAGTATGGGTAGCTTGGCATTCATTTCAGCAGAGGAGATGCCACTAGTTTTGGACATTCAGTCCTTGGCTAGCAGACTTGTGAGGCTGGACATTTCAGAGCCCAGCCGAGTTCTTGCATGTGTTGTTGCTCAATCTTCATTATTGGGACAGATCAAGGCTCGGGCAGTTTGATGATTCGCATTTGGCAGTTCTTAGAGAGACGGTACTAAAGGGTGGTGCCGAATAGGTTTCTATTGGCGAGGATGGTGTTCTGCGACTTCAGGGTCACCTATGTGTTCCTAATGTTGATGGCTTGAGGGTATTCTAGAGGAGGCACAAAGTTCACGGTATTCTATTCATCCAGGTGCTACGAAGATGTATCGTGACCTGAGGCAACATTATTGGTGGCGACGGATGAAGAAAGACATAGTGGAGTATGTTGCTAGGTGCCTAAATTGCCAGCAGGTTAAGTATGAGCCCCAGAGGCCAGGAGGCCTACTCCAGCAGATGACTATACCTGAGAGGAAATGGGAGCGCATCACTATGGACTTCGTAGTTGGGTTGCCACGGACTTTGAGGAAGTTCAATGCACTTTGGGTTATTGTTGACAGTTTGACCAAGTCGGCACACTTCATTCCAGTAGCCATTACTTACACTTCAGAGAGGTTGGCCCAGATTTACATTTGGGAGATAGTCCGGTTGCATAGTGTGCATGTGTCCATCATATCGGATAGAGGTCCTCAGTTCACTTCGCATTTCTGGAGAGACGTACAGAGTGAGTTGGGCACCCATGTAGAGCTCAGCATAACATTCCATCCACAGACCGATGGGCAGTCAGAGCGGACAGTTGAGACATTGGAGGACATGCTCAGAGCATGTGTGATTGACTTTGGAGGGCAATGGGATCAGTTCTTTCCCTTGGCTGAGTTTTCTTACAACAACAGTTACCAGTCTAGCATCGAGATGGCTCCATTCGAGGCCTTATATGGTCGGCGATGTGGTTCTCCCATCGGGTGGTTTGAGCCTGGCGAGGCCAAGTTATATGGTACAGATTTGGTGAAGGATGCCTTGGAAAAGGTAAAGGTGATTCAGGAGAGACTTCGCATGGCACAGTCCAGACATAAGAGTTACGCGGATCAGAAGGCGCGGGATGTGTCATTTATGGTCGGCGAGAAGGTGCTCTTGAAAGTCTTGCCAATGAAGGGTATTATGAGATTTGGGAAGAAGGGCAAGTTGAGCCCCAAGTTTATAGGCCCATTTGAGGTGTTGAGGCGAGTTGGGGAGGTTGCTTATGAGCTTGCTTTACCTCCCATCTTATCAGGAGTTCATCCGATTTTTCACGTGTTTATGCTCTATAGGTACCGCCCCGACTTGTCTCATGTGTTAGACTTCAGTACCATTCAGCTAGATGAGAGCTTGGGCTACGAGGAAGAGCCAATTGCTATTGTTGATAGAAAGGATCTCCAGTTGAGATCTAAGAAGGTTTCCGCAGTGAAAGTCCAGTGGAGGGGCCAACCAGTCGAGGAGGCGACTTGGGAGTCCGAGGAGAACATGCAGAGCAGATATCCACATTTATTCATCACTCCATGTATGATTCTAAACTCGTTCGAGGACGAACGTTTGTTTAAGAGGTGAAGAATGTAATGACCGACCGGTCATTTTGCTTTCTAGAATCTCTTACCCCTAAATAAGACTTCACCTACTTGCTTTTACTGATTTATGACTTGCGGGGATGGTTGGTTCGGGTATTTGGAGAGTTTGGAGTGAAATCGGAACACTTGGTTCCTTAAGATTGGCCAAAAGGGCCAAGTTTGACTTCGGTCAACATTTTGAGTAAAGACCTCATAATCGGGATTTGACGGTTCCAATAGGTTCGTATGATGATTTCGGAATTAGGCGTATGCTCGGAGCGGATTTCGGATGACCGGGGAGCCTTTCGGCGCCTAATAGTGAAAGTTGGTTCTTAAAGGTTTTAGAAGTTCTTTAAATTCGAGTTGGAACGCGTTTTGGTGATATCGAGTTCAAAACGGAAATCCGAGACCGGAAATAGTTCCGGAATGTCATTTAAGACTTGCACCCAAATTTTGGTGTCATTCCGAGTAGTTTAAGTGCATTTCGGCGCATTGGAAGTGAAGTGAAGAACTTTAAACTCTTAAGTTTGATTCATGGGTTTTGGGTGGCGATTCTTAGTTTTAATGTTGTTTAGGGTGTTCCGAGAGTTCGAGCGAGTCCGTCTTATGATTTCAAACTTGTCGGTATGTTTGGAAGGGGCCTGGGGGGCCCGGATACCATTCGGATGTTGTGCGAGTCGAGTTCAAATCTCAAAAGAGCTGCTGGTGCACCAGCTCTGGTGCGACTGCACCTGCGGTTGGGCAGCCGGGCAGCCGCAGGTGCGGAAGCCTCAGCACACATGCGCGACCGCAGGTGCGAGGCCAGTGATCGCAGGTGCGAGTTCTTGAACATGTGCAGCTCCTGAAGCCCGCATATGCGGGGCTTGGTCTTTAGGGGAGGATGCGCACCTGTGGTGGATTTTTCCGCAGGTGCGGCCATCTCCCCGCAGGTGTGGAAATGCTGAAGGCAGTGAGGTCTTTTAAAATCGGGACTTAGGCATTTATGGGGTAATTTACTTCAACTTTGGGCGATTTGGGAGCTCTTGAGAAGGGGATTTCGACCTAGTCTTGTGAGGTAAGTAAATTCTACCTAATGTGAGTTTAATACATAGTTTATGGGTATATTTTAACATGTAAATTAATGAAAATCAAGGGTTTAGAGGAAAACCTAGGGTTTTGATAAAAATGAAGTTTTACCACGAAAATAGTTATGGAACTTAGTGAAAATTATATGTTTATGTTTCTAAGGTTATGGATAATAACTTTCTTTGAAAATTTCCAGAATCCGAGCATGTGGGCCCGGAGGTGAATTTTAAGAATCATGCTAATTAGGTTGGGCAATCACTTAAATGGTGGAATTATGAACTTTTGAGCATAGATTGATTAGTTTATGTAATGTTTGACTAGCTTCGAGTTGTTGGGCGTCAAATTTGAAGGTTTGAACGCGTTCTTTAATTTGGGGAAGGAGTGCTTGGAATGGCTTACTAGGTTGTTTAACGTCATTTTTAGGACGAAGAAGATGCCCGAAGAGTGGAGGCGGAGTACGATGATCCCGTTGTACAAGAACAAGGGAGATGTTCAAAACTGCAACAACTATAGGGGTATCAAGTTGTTAAGCCATACGATGAAAGTGTGGGAGAGGGTGATTGAAGGGAGATTGAGGAGGTGTGTGTCCATTTTCGAGAACCAGTTTGGTTTCATGCCGGGACGATCGACTACTGAGACCATTCACATTGTGAGGAGGTTGGTAAAACGGTATAGGGCGGTGAAGAAGGATTTGCATATGGTGTTCATTGACCTAGAGAAAGCCTATGACAAAGTACCGAGAGAGGTTCTATGGAGATGTTTGGAGGCTGGAGGGGTGCCATTAGCATATATTAGAGTGATTCGCGACATGTATGATGGGGCTAAGACACGGGTGAGGACAGCAGGAGGAGACTCTGACTACTTTTCGGTTGAGATGGGGTTGCATCGGGGATCAGCACTTAGCCCGTTACATATTGTTTAGGTACTCATACTACGCTTTTATATTTAATTGTACAAGATCTGAGGCTGGTGCATCTAGTTACCCATCCGGTGCACATTCCTGACACCCGCCCGAGACTACACGGTGAGCTGCCCTCCTCTGAGCCGTTCAGCAGCATTGTCGGAGTTTATCTTTTGTCGTATTTGTCTATACTATCTCAGACAGTAGGATAGTCATATTTTTTTTTTGCACATTCTACTAGTTGCCCTCGTACTTGTGACACTAGATCCTGACACACATTGGTAGACTATTATTTTGGTTTGTATAATTATATTCATGAGTCCCTCTAGTGGTTCTTGCATTGGTCGCCCGGTAAATCCGTATTTATTAACTGTTTAAAAATGTAACTAAACCTGGTTGTTGGCTTTGTTTAACTAAAAATGGGAATTTATTAGTTGATTAGTATCGGCTTGCCTAACATCGGTGTTGGGCGCCATCACGACCTAACTTGGGTCATGACACGGTTGCCCGAATTTATGCAGATTGCGTAGATGGCTAAAATCCTGTTTTATGGCCTTGAAATGTCAAAAAATGATGAACATTCTTGGCGAAGCGATGACTATGGTTCATTAGGTCATTTTTTATGATCTCACAAAATTTAAGGCGATTCGAAGTCGATCGCCTGAATTCATATAAGATGGCATAGACTGTAGCACACAAAAAATTAGGAATCGTGTCGTATTCCTATTTTATGGCCCTAAAATGCCAAAAAAAACGTGGAACGGTCATGAAAAAACGATGATTATTGTTCATTAGTTCGTTTTTTATGATCTCACAAAATTTTAAGCGATTCGGAACGGTTGCCCGAATTCATGCAGATCGCATGAACTACAGCACACAAAAATCTAAGAATCGTGTTGAATTCCTGTTTATGGCCCTAGAATGCCAAAAACGAGGAACGATCATGGGAAGCGATGACTATTGTTCAATAGGTCGCTTTTTATGGTCCCGTAAAATTTTAGGCGATTCAGAGTCGGTCGCCTATATTCATACAGATGGCATGGACTATAACACACGAAAATATAGGAATCGTGGTAAATTCCTATTTTATGATCCTAAAATGTAATAAAACGAGAAACGGTTATGGCGAAGCGACAATAGATCATTAGCTCGTTTTTTTTATCCCGCAAAAGTTTAAGCGGTTTGAAGCCGATCGCTTGAACTCATGTAGGCGGCGTGGACTATGCACACGAAAAGCTTGAAATCGTGTTGAATTCCTGTTTTGTGGCCGTAAATTGCAGAAATGAGAAACGGTCGTGGCGAAGCAATGATTATTGTTCATTAGGTCGCTTTTGTTGGTCCTTTAAAATTTTATGCGCTCATTAGGTTGTTTTTTATGGTCTCGCAAAATTTTAGGCAAATCGAAGCTGATCACCCGAATTCATGCAGATGACGTAGACTATAACACGAGAAAACTAGAATTGTGCTGTTTATGGCTCTAAAATGCCAAAAAAACAAAAAATTGTCAAGTCGAAGCGATGACTATTGTTCATTAGATCGCTTTTGTCGGTCCTGTAAAATTTTAGGCGACTCAGAGCCAATTGCCCGAATTCGTATAGATGACGTGGAATGACACAAAATTCTAGGAATCGTGCTGAATACATGTTTTATGACCCTAAAATGCCAAAAAACGAGAAACGATCTTGACAAAGCGATGACTATTATTCAATAAGTCATTTTTTATGGTCCCACAGAATTGCAAGTGATTCAGAATCGATCGCCTGAAGTCATGCAAATGACTCGGACTATAGCACACAAAAATCTAAAAATTGTGTTGGATTCCTGTTTTATGGCCCTAAAACGCCAAAAACAAGGATCGGCCCATGAGTTTCAAACGAAGAGACATTAGTACAATAAAAAGATGACGGTTCAGATCTCATGAGTCTGCAAATTTGCATTATACATTAGAGAGGTTTCCTTGAATAATTTCAAACAGTTTAAAATGGAAACTTGTCAAACTTAATAACATTTTTTCTTGTACGTAATAAATAAACTCTAAAGACGAATAACTGATCGCGACAACTTAAATTAACAACGGCTATCGAATGCACTTGTCATCAAGCATTTTAATCTTGACAACACAGGAGATGATATATGCGTTAGATACCAGAAACTAAAATCCGTAGTCACGTGGAGGCACATGATTGACATCTAACATATAAAAAGCTGCATTTTTCTGATGCTCTGACCCTATTTGATGAATAACAGTAAATAAGTATAGAACCTGTGATCTCTTGGCATCAACGAAGAACGTTGTTGATCACAAATGAATAAAGTATCTGGAGAAAACAAGAAAATACAAAACCATAAAAAAGTAAATGCAGTTAAAAAGTCAAAGCATAGGAGCCGACGAAAGAAAGCAGGGGAAGAGGATCAACACCATGAGTTTCTTTTCCCCGCTGCACGCCTCAAAGCGGGGCAGGCCAGACTGCAAAATGATTTCAATTTTGTCACATAACTGCTCCCTGATCGCAAGTACCACAGCTGATGAGCTACATGTAGCGTCCTCCACTATTTCAAGCCCTTACTGTTGCAGCTTTGTGCACCATATTTTCCTTGTGGATTTGATGACAACTCTTCTCAACAAGGTCAAGTAGCTTCTCCAAATTAAAAGCCCAGGAATTTAAAATGTCATTGCTGTCTTTTGCTGGTTGAAAACAGACGATACCCACAGGTCTGTCAATCTTTGCTACCAGTGCTTTTGATACTACCATTTCTGAAAGGTGCTTTTCAGCATCCTGAGATGAGAAAATCAGAAGAACCATGTTATAAGTAAAAGACACAATCTCAATGGATCAAAAGAATGAAGTGGGAACATGTGAACAATGTTCTAACTAACATTGAAGAAAAGAAGCTGGGGCTTAGATGAACACAAATTTGATCAAGATCATATAGAACTTGATAACGGACATGCACACATAATTTGATCAAGCCATGACATAGTAACTTAGGCAGCCAGATCATAGTTTTTACTTCCTAAACCACTCAAACTAACTAACTACACCAGCAAAATTAACTGACAATGGCGCTTTTGGGTTACTATTGACATAAATACAAAGGTGGTCTCTAATTTGAGAGCTTGTAGTAGCTATTATACTGATTCATGTCAATATTGGTTATTATTCTTAACTCAAAGATATTCTTTACCTTTTAACATTTTACGTCTTGAAGGAGCACAATTAATGTGCTAGCCATGAGTTACAAAAGCTAGAGATGTACGCTACTGCACACCGCTTTTTCAAGAAACAATGTTAGCAACATGTCGGAAAAGAAGACACGGTTACATACTAGTTGTGGCCCGGGGATTCGCCCGGGGGGGGGGGGGGGGGGGGTTTTAAATTTTAACCCCCACTTTCGGGCTTTGAAACCCCGAAACTTCCCTTAAA
>ML285905.1:63558-84468 GCA_005239495.1 Nicotiana undulata
GGTGTGGGGTGTGGGGTGGGGGTGGGTGGGGGGGGGTTGGGGGGGGGGAAGAAAGAGAGACCCTACAATAAATGTTGTTTTACCATACGTAAAATAATTATTCGCCACTGCCAAAAAGGATGTTAGAGTCCACATAACAACTGTCTAGCATTCAAAATCCAATGACAAACTTTTTGGAGGGAAAAAGCGAGTATAGAAGAAACTATAATTGACCTTCTAACAGCTAAGCATTCTGGTCCCAATGCAATCTTACTTTGAGTTCAATCAATATCTCAACCAACTATGCTTCCATCCCAAACTAGCTGGGATCGGTAATGAGACATTTTTCAAGCGGATCATTTCATTACTGGTATTGAAAGTCCATTACAAAAACCAATCTCGAAAGAAAACAAAGGAAAACTATAGCTCAGATACACAGATCTGGTATCAGGTAAGCGTGATATCACAAGCATGAATATTATCTCTTTGGTGGAAAATCCAAAACTTTCGTGTACAAGCAGACTAAATAAGCATCCTTTTAGTAGCACAGAACAGTTGATAACAGCAGTAAGTTCTACTCAGTATCATTGCCAAATGCCTGCCACCATAAGGAGAATTAACTAAAAGAAGCACAAGTAGTTCAAATTCATTTAAAAGACGAACCCAATAAGATGCAAAATGTGCACAACCAGAATGTTTCACGAGAACGCACATTTTAACCCCGTTCAATTGTAAAATGGACATGAACTTGAAAAGTAAGATAAAATAAATTGAGGTACAATCAGTGAAGAAGCATAATCCACGTACCTAATCATTAATTCATAGTAGATTCGCTTCAACTCCAACAGTGATGGAATATCTGGTGCAGGCTCTTCGACCACATTTTCACCTTCTTTTGCTTTCTTCTTTTCTTTGGAAGGATCAGCTTCAAACACTTTGGGATTGATCTTTCTAGAGAGTATTTGTGCACGAACATAATCTTTACGATCTAAACAGAGACGCACCTGCAGAGTTCAACATTAGATAATCAGCCCAAATCCACGCTTCAGTTTTCACTAGAAAGTAAAGTATTAACCAGACATACTTGTTCAAGAATAAAAGCTATCTTCTCTGTTTTTGCCATTGCCCCAAAAGTTTCAACCTGTCAGCCAATACACCCAGAGATGGTTAACATTGCAAGTAAGTAATCCAAAAGGCTTCTTTCAGAAGGAAAAAAGGGTCTCTTCCGTTCAGTTTAATACTGATTACTAGAAGCAAAAGGAGCTAGAAGTCACCAAGGAGAAGGTCAACAAATACTGACCGCCACTTCTTGCATCAAATCGGCAGCTTCATCTATGAGTTTTTGGTCTTCTTTAATCTTCGCAAGTTTCTTAATCAATCGTGCTCTCTCGATTTCAACATATATCTACATGCAAGATCAAAGTTCCTCAGTGAGAGAGAAAGAATAAAGGTAACTGAAGTGTTCTAAATGAAAAAGACTTACCTTTCCTGCAGACACATTGTTCAGGGTCTTGATGAGTTCTATCTTAGTATCAAGATCTGGTGTCTGGTCAATAAATTGCATCGCTTGTTGGACCATAGCCTGTACTGCCTGCACAAGTCCAAAGAAACCACTATACAAAATCACCATGCAATTTTAGTAGGAAAACAAATCCATAAGATCATCCTACACACAATATGCCTTCACAATTTTCTATTAACAGTTGATAGTTCTACACACAATATGTTATGTAAAGAAAAAGCCTACCTAGATAAGCACTTCCTAAAGCAATTGAGTAGGAGCATATATTCAATTGTACCATGGTAGTAGCCAAGCACACCCCAAGCATCCAAACACATATACATGTAGCCACTTAAACATGAACTCATGCGATGATGAGTGAATTATATAAAAGGAAAATCCTCTCTTCCTCCCACCAAATGCATATGACTTTTATTGATTATTTCTGAAAGTAAGTGAACAAACATTATTAAGCACCTATAAGGTGCAACCCAACTTTTACTAAAGAAGTCTACATCGGAGACCATAATCACTGCATACCACAACCAATCCCTCTGCTCTAAAAATCTTGGGCACCATGGAAAAGATAGCTTCGAAATTCTAGAGGATTAACTGAGTCGCATGAAGATGCAGAATCAAAAAGAACTCATTTATTCGTCTTATTTATTATTATTTATATGAATAACTTATTTATTACATATATTTATATATTAAATATTAATTAATATGTTAGATAAATTGATTTTAGCGGTGGGGTCTTACTAACACTTCTTCAGAAAATCTTTATATTTGCATAGTATAGTCTCCCAGATTGTATTTTCCATATTTTGTATTCTATTCATACTTTATGTTTCTCTGTTTCACTGCTGCTTCATTGAGCTTTAATTCACTTCCACTTGGTGTCTTTGTCTCTAATGAATGAAACTAAACTCATACAAAATTTCAGCACAAAATATTACCTAAAAACACCAAGGATACAAACAAAAGCCGTCAAACCATCTAGTACAATAATTGATTAGCTTCGAAGTTTAAAAAGAGAGAGAATAAACAGGTGCTTTCATTATACTAATAATCAAAAGTTTTTTTTTCTTAAACTCCGAGCTCAGTCAATCAACAAGGTCTAGAGTAATGATTTACCTGTTTCAATTGACCGCGACGCTTAGACAAGAGAACAATCTGCTCATTAAGTATTGTCCAAGCGCGAGCTTCGAAGCAAAGCTGAAGAATATCGGTGGCCGCTTTCCTCGTGCCCGCAACATCGCCAGCTTGTCTCATTTGCTTCTCTACATTCAAGAGTGCCTCTATCTGCGCTTCCAATTTCCCATCACCTTCCTGAAAATTGAGCAATACAATTACATTCAATGTGATGAAATAAGATCTGAAATCAAGTGGAGAAATAGAGGAATTTAAGTGCAGAATAGTGGATTACCATTTTTGAATTCGAGTTTGGGTACTTGATTGAGATCGTTGCAGAACCCTAAGAGAGAGAGAAATAGAGTATCGAGGGTTGAAGACGGTCTATTTTACTCTTTTGAGTCTTTATGCTTCTTTTTCTTTGTTTTTTAGTATTTTTTTCTCTTTTCTTTCAATCTCGTTTTCTTGTAGAAGGGGCTAGGATTATATATATATATATATATATATATATATATATATATCAAAGCAACAACAACTCACTAAAATTCCATCAGTGGGTCTGAAAAATAGAGCGGGTCCGAGAAGGTAGAGTATATGCAGACTTTAACCCTATCACAAATGAGATAGAGATGATGTTTTCTGTTTTCGGGAGACTCTTGGCTGAGACACAAAGTTAGTGAGAGAATGAGTTAATCTTATACATGTATTGTATATGTATTATTAAATACTATATCCTAAGTGTAATTTGTGCACATATATATCTTGCTATAACTATAAGCATGATAATATGATAACGAGAATCTCTATGGAGATATTGAAAAAGGTCATTCCACGGCATTTTATAAAGACATTACATATATCTCAAGAATGATGATTTTCAAGGTGCAACATATTCATTGAAGTTAAGATGGATGATTTATTCATCAAATCTGTGGTGACGTCAACCTTCAAGAAGCTAGTGTACAAGATCGCGATGCGAAGGCTCAAGGATGTGAATTGATACTCTCATCATGGGGAGTTAATACGCGTTGCACTCTTTTTCCCTTACAAGGTTTTGTCCCGCTGGGTTTTCCTTGCAAGGTTTTTAACGAGGCAACCAAAAGGCGTATTATTAAACATGTGTACTCTTTTTCCTTTACTAGAATTTTTTTC
This sequence comes from Nicotiana undulata, assembly GCA_005239495.1. NCBI lineage: Eukaryota > Viridiplantae > Streptophyta > Magnoliopsida > Solanales > Solanaceae > Nicotiana > Nicotiana undulata. The sequence goes on from ML285905.1 coordinate 67,325, forward strand.
CCGCTGGGTTTTATTTAGTTAAGGTTTTAACGAGGCACATCATTTGTTGAATAAACATTCAAGGGGGAGTGTTATAAATATAATTCTATTTAAGGTGAATGTCTATATTTTAGAGATCTTAGGGATTTTACTTGGTGGCTAAGTTACTCTTTCCCTATAAATAAAGGGATCATATTCCATTGTAATTCATCACATATCAATAAGAATTGTCTCTCTACTTTTCTTTGCAATACTCTTTTCTTCTTTTATTGTTTTATAACATAAAAAGAATTTTTGGAGCGAAAGTACAATAACTTTAATGTGAGGATCGTTGTAACAATTAGATAATGGAATAATTTTAATGAATTCTTTCCTTACATGGTTAGAGTAGCTTTTCTTTTGCCTTATTTATATTCTAACAACAAATACGGGCCCACATTATTATTTATATATTTCCCTTTTTCATTCTCTTATTTATTATTCTTATTCTCAATATGGAAAAGTCTCTCAATCGCCAACTTATATACCTACTTATCTTGCTCTATAGTTTCTTAGCCTTTATTTCTCCTACTATCTATTGTTTCTATATACTTCGATTACCTTATTTATATGTGATAGTTACTGCTCCTTTTTAGACTACTTTGTCATATTCGCTTTCGTTAATTTTCTTATACTGCATTGAATTGATTGTCCTTATCTGACCTTTTTTTGACATGCTTTCTGTTGGTCTTGAAATAACCTCTCAACCTTTCAAGGTAGAGGTAAGGTCAGCGTACACTCTACCTCCCCAAACCCCACTTGTGGGTTTTCATTCGGTATGTTATTACATATCAACTTATCAAATTCTTGAGCCGATTTTGTTATTCTACCTTTATTTTATACTTTTTCATTGAACTTTGTCGTTGATATTCTTACTTAGGTCCTCTTTTCGAAATTTGGCTTTAGGCCCCCAATCTTGTTTAGACGGCCCTGATTCTCACACATTTTGAGTTAACTAGTTTTAGTATACGTATTGCACATATTAATAAGTCAAAGTTATATGCAAAACGGACAAATTATGTGAATAGTAATGGACGTTAAAATGAATGCAACACTTATTCAAATAAAAACAATAATGTTACATATTGACCCAATTGTTGAATTTTAAATAATTTGGTATCTTCAAAATTTCCATCTCAATATTTTAGTTCACTTAACTTATATTGTATCTATAGAATGCTATGATATGCATCTATGATCTAACCTATTATCTATCTATACATGATGTTCTTAGTGTATGTTATTTTTCGTAGCTTCTATTGCTCTCATGACAAAAATTTATGTCATTGATGTTGATATTTCACCTAAAAATACAATTTAAGGTACTTTTTAAGGTAACGACTCGATCGGTCGTTCCGTGAGATTAGCCTTATTTTTCTTGTTTAAGCTTTGTCATATGTTAATTAACCTAACTATGATGTGTTGGGTCGGTTGGCTCGGGTTCGGAGTGGTTGTGGAGAGAAATGAGACACTTTGTCTCTTGGCTTGATCTAATAGTTGGAAAAGTCAACTGGAAGTTGACTTATAGGTAAATGATCTCGGAATGGGTTCTTATGGCTCAGATAGTTTCATTAGGTGATTTGGGACTTAGGAGTGTATTCGGAATGTTGTTCGGAGGTCCGGAGTAGAATTAGACTTGAATTGGCGAAATTAGATTTTTGGCGATTTTCGGTCGGCAGTGGAAAATTAGCTATCGGGGTCAGACTGGAATTCCAAAAGTTGGAAGAAGTTTGTAGTTCCATTTTGGATGTGTGTGCAAATTTCCAGATCATTCGGACGAGGTTTGGTTAGTTTCGGCATCGTTGGTGATTTTCGAAAGTTTGAAGATCCTTAGGCTTCAATCATGAGTTGATTTGGTGTTTCGATGTTATTTTGGGTGTTCTGAGGGTTAGACTAAGTTTTAATGAGGTTATGGGATGTGTTGGCACGTTTGGTTGAGGTCCCGAGGGCCTCAAGTGTGTTTCGGGTGAGTTTTGAGCTAGTCCGGGCATTTCCGGAACTCAGGCATATTATGGTGCTTATTATTCGTTGAGAGAGAAGGAAATTTCCGCTGGGGGCGGAATAATTCCGCTGAGGGCAGAATTTTGGACGCTGGGGTGCTCCAGAGAAGAATCTACAGGTTCGTTGGTCTTACTTTGGGAGCCTATATCTTTTGACCTAGAAGGAATTCTGAGTTGATTCAAAAACGAAAGTTGTAGCCCTTATGTCTAGTTTTCAGAAAGATAAAGAACTCATCATTTGGATATCTGTAGAAAAAGTTATGGACAAAATACCGAAGCCTGTCACTACAGCTCCAGAAGCGCGGCAACGCTAATTTTTCGCGTCCGCGGAGGTGGGTTCCGCTGCAGCGCCCGGAATTCCGATGTCAGCGGAACGGAGATAAAAAATGCACTATATAAACGGGATTTAGGGCATTATTTCACATTTTGAACCTAGGGAGCTCGGTTTGTGGCGATTTTTCGAGAGATTTTCAAGAAATACATCGGGGTAAGTGATTCTAACTCGGATTTGGTTAATATACATGAATATATCAATGATTTCATCATTTGATTAGTACTTTGAGGTAGAAATTTGGAAAAAATTGTAGAAACTTCATAAAGTGAATTTTTGGGATTTGAACATCGAATTGGAGTCGAATTTGAATGAAACTAGTATGGTTGGACTCGGAGTGAATGGGTTTCCTAGTTTTATGAATTTTGTCGAATTTCGAGACGTGGGTCCGGGGGCCGGGTTTGACTAATTTCGGGATTTTTGGTTAATTTTGATAATTTGCGAATGAGTTTCGTTCCTTGGCATATAATAATGATATAAATCTGATTTTTGGTAGATTTGGAGCACTCGGGGGAGAGTCTAGAGGCAAAGGCATTGTGGGCTAGGATTTTAGCCGGTTTTGAGGTAAGTAACGTTTCCAAACTTGGTTCTGAGGGTTCGAAACCCCGAACTATATGATATTTGACTATAATTGAGGTGACGCACATGCTAAGTGACAGGCGTGCGGGTGTGCATCGAGTAAATTGTGGCATGGCTCATCCCATGGAACTGCTGGGGGGGAGCTAATGCACAGGGACGAAGCTTAGATAAAAGAATACGTTCTTGCATCGCTTTTTTGTAGAAAGCTCGACCAACGAGAAAAAGTGTTTGGCTTAGTAGCTATTACAGATTGATACCCGCATCTCTATTAATGTGGTAAATGTGAACATGTTAGAAATCATGTTAAGTACAAATGCTAAAGTTTCACCCCAACAATGCTAAGACCCGAGTGGTCATTTATTACTGTCTCATTATGTGATTATTTGATTTCATATACTCAGTCTTGTCATAACATAGTATTTCATGCCTCAGTCTCAAGTTGTTAATTGAATACATATTTATCATTGTTTCGGGCTGATTTATGCATCTGTGATCCATATGAGTGAGACTGGAGAGTAATGACTGAGTGAGGCCGAGAGCCTGTAATTGAGACAGATATGAGATCGGACTGCACACCACAACGATACTTAGATCATGCCTTCGTTGGCTTGATATAGCGCTTGGGCTTAAAAGATCCCCTCTGTAGTATTTACACCCCTAGTGAGTGCATTAATATTGAGGGATGGATCTTCCCTGGGCATGGATCTTGTCAGAAGTTGGTGATATTGAGGGATGGATCTTCCCTGGACATGGATTTTGTCCGAAATTGATAATGTGAGGGATGGATCGTCCCTGGACATGGATCTTGTCCGAGTGTTACATTACAGAGATGGATCTTCTCCGTGGGGATGGATTGGCCTTTTCCTCAGTACTGAGTGACTACGGTCACCGATGTTTATGCATATTCCGGGATGGATCTTCCCTGGGCCTGAGAGCCATATATAATACTGAGTGGACTTTTGTGGGAGAGTTGTGAGCACTATGTGCATTCCCACACTGTTGATATGTTGGCATGTAGAGCATATTGAGATATATCTGGCATATTCTGTTGTTATTTTCTGATAAATTGTGAACATGTCTAAATTTGTATGCTGATTATTATAATTGTTGAGGTTTAGTCCGTCACTACCTCTCAGCCACAATTTGGGTTCGTTACTTCTGAGTTGGTGTACTCACGTTACCCCCTGAACCTTGTGTGCAGATCCAGGTTCATCGAGACCCGGTAGCGGTTGCTGATTTGCTGTCATAGTTTCTTTTAGAGTCTTCGAGGTAGCAGCTGGTGATCGCAGCCTCATCTTCTCCTTCTTCATCCTCCTGTCACATTTTATTATCTCAGACTATTTTGTCTATTTCTTTTTTTTTTTTTTTTTTTTTTGTATTTCGACATCCTTATGTTGTAGTAGCTCATGACTCGGTGACCCTAGAATCTGGGGTTAGTTTTTATTGTATTTTAATGATGTTAAATTTACGAACGGATTATTATTGACACGTTTGTCCCTAAATGCATCAATTTTCTGAAAACAATCCTTATTTAAACAAAATGTGTGGCTTGCCTGATTCCACGACAGGCGCCATCACGACCAGGTGTTTTGGGGCCGTGACAAGTTGGTATCAGAGCTCTAGGTTAAATAGGTCTCACTAGTCATGAACAGGTTTAGTAGAGTCTCGGGGATCGGTACGGAGACGTCTTTACTTATCTTCGAGAGGTTATAGAACCCTTAGGAAAAATCTCACATTCTTGAATTCTTGTCGTTCCAATCTATTTATTTAGCTGAAAGCATAACTCTTTGAATCCCTTTTATGTATTCGAATGAGCACGTGAGTGCTCGATATCTGCTGTTCATCGGCGACTTGTGACTTCCACGGGTAAGCCGCGAGATGTGATTTTAGCATGTTGATAGTGGGCCAGTTTGGAGGACTTGAGGCCGGGTTTTTGTCTGTGGCTTGAGTGCTGAGATTTCGATTGTGTGAGCACGTGCATTTGGGACTTATATGCTCGTTTGTGGCCTTATTGGTGGGATTTCGTGACTGGATGACTAGGTGGCGAGTGTGATTCAATGGTGAGATGTGTTCAGATTGTTTGATTGTGACAAAAATAATTGGCTGGATATGTAGCAAGGACTATTGAGTGTTTGACTTCTATCTCGAGTTGGCATATGGCCTCGAGTTGTGAGTGTATTGAAGGACCTCTCATGTAGTTTAGTTGTGGAGGGAAGTAGAATCTTCCTGTTGTGTCATGAGTTCCTGGTGATATCTTTTGGGCTGACCAATGCCCAACAACGTTCATGTATTTGACTAATAGTGTATTCCAGCTGTATTTATACTCCTTCATTATTGTATTCATTGATGGCATCCTGGCATACTCACGTAGCCAGGAGGAGCATACTCAGCATTGAGGAAGGTATTATAGAGATTGATGGAGTATAAGCTTTATGCAAAGTTCTCCAAATGTGATTTTTTGGCTCAGTTCAGTAGCATTCTTCGGGCACGTGGTGTCCAGTGAGGGTATTCAAGTGGTCAAACGAGTGTGGGTAGAGCTTCCAGAAGCTCAATATTTCTTTGACCACATCTCTGGTGTTAGTTCTGCCATCAGCTTCAGGTTTTATACCGCATATCTTGATGCCTCGAGGATAGGCATTGGTTGTGTTTTAAAGCATGAGGGTATAGTGATTGCGTGATAGCTATGATTTTTGGAAAGGTATAGAGATGATATCAGTTTGAGGCTAAGCAGGCGGGGTTATCTCCCGCGAAGTGTCCTGAGGTTGTGTGACCCTTAGATGGTTTTATAGCAAGTACTCCTTTATCAGTAATCGATATATGTTGCAATTTGAGTTAGGTCACTTGTGGAAGTTGGCATTGGCTGTTACAATGGTGAATGCGAGATTTGCAGATGATTCGAGACATTATGATTTGTGTTATACGAGCTTATGAAGGATTTAGTTGAATCTCACTGTGGTACTGTGGCGGTGATATCGTATGGGCATTATGAGCTATTGGTTGTCTTGACCTATGATTTTGAGCCAAGTGGGGGAGCCCGCTAATGGTAAGTTGATTGCACGATCATGTGTTGTGTTGGTTTTGGCTCAAGGTATATTGGTGGATCATTTATGACCTGCAGAGGTGGAGTCTGGGAATGACTCGAGTAATGGAAATTCTTCGATACATGTTGTAATGTACTCGATGGGTATATATGTTTATTGAATGACCGAGTTGTAACTGTAAAAGGTGTAGTGTGTGCAGTGTATGAACTTGCTTGTTGTTTTAAGTGTGGGGATTACTTCCCAGTATGTTGGTGTGCAAATGGGGCCAGGTCGTTCTGTCTGCTTGATCAGGGTAATTGAAAATTGCGTAGAGTGGATGACTCTCGAGAATGGTTCCGATGGATTCCAGGTTAGATGTAACAATTGGGGATCTTCATAATGTGTATTTGGCTAGAAACTGAGGTCTACATTGAAGGGTGTAGATACTTGTGACATTTCTACATTATCGTGGATTCTACATAACAGTATCAAGTAAAGTGAAGGTAATGGCTTTAGATTCGCAGTAAGTCTATGCAGGGTAAGTACTTTGAACATAGTACTTTTGGGGATATCTGAGAGAGTATTCAGCGGCTTACGAGCCTTAGGCGGTATGGTCTTATGCTTGGGTCTTGTGTGGTAAGACTAGGTTGAGAATTGCGGTATTATGGCAAGGAGAAGTATCAATTCGAAGGTAATTCAGAAGGAACTTGGATAAATAGGGCAACTTGGTAATAGGTCGGATCGACATGGTAAGGGATAGGATTAGTTCTTTGAGGTGTTTATGAGGCAATTAATTTTGACAGGCGTTTCTTAGCAATGCTCTTGGGTTTTGGTGACCTGCGTAGCCTGGTTGAGTTAGGAGGATTCAGTCATGGCGGTTTGGTGTTGTACAAATGGGAATCAGATAGTTTTGGATGTTTTCTACTACAGTTAGAGATGTATATTTTCTACTGGCGTGAGGAGCATATGATGTATAGTGATTTCGTTTCTAGATGGGATCAAATGTAAAGTTCTTGGCTATTTGGGTACATAGTTTCTTGTGGCTCGGAATGGATTATGAAGTTCCCATATTTATCATAGGATGGCATGGTGTATACGGTACGTTGTGTAGAGTTGAGATTTGCACGTGTGAGGTCAGGGTTCAGTTCTGGAAGGAAGGTCAAAATTCTTATGCAGCATTGGCAGTTTCAGATGACTAAGTAAATGATATCTATTGGGTGGCTTGATGAAGGTATACATTTCAGAAAGGGGCATTGTGTGGAGTTGAGGGTGCTTCATTGGTATTGCGACGCTCTCTTGTTGGATCGACTGCTGATCTTCAAGGTTGCTTAGTGGCACGGAAGAACTATAGGGGTATCCCTCGCGAAAATAATTGAGTATTAGGGGTGTGATATATGTTCGAACGGTGGAGTTGGGATCAGATATGGAAATTTGTGCGCTTTATGGACTTCGAGATCGAGAGTTCTCCTAAACAGATTATTTTGTGGTTGTGGAATGTGATGATGCGAGCAAAGCTTGTCAGATGTTAGTAAATGCCCTGATTCAGTTATTGTGAACTTTCAGAGAGTTATCTATCTGTGTGGGTGACCAGAGTTGATTTAGGGTTCATTGGTAGGCCAGTATAGGTGTGTGTTCTGCACCGGATCAGAATTGTTGACTCCGAATTTGCTATTGTTGAGGGACATACCATTCGATTGTCATTGAGTTTATTCATATTCTGGAGTGATCTATGAGTCACCTTTCAGTGCTGCAAGGAGTGGTGATTTTTGATTATATGCACATATGGTGCGGATTTATTTGGGCTTTATAGCGGGATTTGAGTAAGGTAAGTAATTGGGTATTGCGGGATTGAGACGTATTGGTTATGTTCTTTGTGATTCGTGTGACATGGTATCGTCCGACTCCCCCATGGTTATGGCAATGCACTTTGATTACTTGATGTCGAATTGTGCATGGTTATTGATTTGAGCAAGGTGGCTTGAAGTATTTCATGTGGACTAACATTTGGATGGGATCACGCATCGTAGCGGAGTTATGTGAAGGTATGATCCTTGGTGTCAGATTCGTGTGTTTTGATTTTTACGATGTGTGACAGACTCTTAGCATGGTGTTGTGATGGTAATTGTTGATGGAGGGATAGTCCTCTAGTGTGAATCTTTTCTACGATTTGAGTTCGTGGGATGTTACTATTGAGTGCACGAGTTGCACATGTTATGGCTTTGGATTGTATCGATGCGTCATGTCATCAGAGTGGTCGTGTTGGATGAGAAGAGGTCATTGGGCCTAGAATGAATACTGCCAGAGTTGACTACATCAGGGTTGGGAGGATGATACCGGAAGTCGGCTTAGAAATCTTCTATAGTTTCTGTCGGAGAAATGGGGAGCTCCATGACTGGATGATCGGATGAATAGTTGCTAGTTTCTACACGTTTCTTTCATCATCGGCAGTATATGAAAGTGTTAGAGCGAGGCATTGCTTGATAAGAGGTTATGTACCGATATTGGGTTGTTTTGAGCAGCTATTGTGATTAGGAATTATTGCTATACGTGTTTGAGTCATGCAATATATTATGTGATTACATCTTGGGTTGCGTATATGACTTGATACAGCGTGTTTAGACTTATTCAGTGTATAGTTGTGGAATTTTGATCTTGTAAATTATTTCAGAAGTGGAAATTTGGTTCTGAGGTTTATGGGTCAGGTTGGATTTCGAAATTTCAACGGTGTTGTGCTATTGGACCTATATGGGATAGGGTGATGTGGGATCACCCCAGATATGTGCATGGTAGGCTACACGACAATTTTGGTGGTTTTGGAACAACTCTGGGAACGTTTGAGGACGAACGTATGTTTAAGTGGGGGAGAATGTAACGACCCGACCGGTCGTTCCGTAAGATTAGCCATGTTTTCCCTGTTTCATCTTTGTCATGTGTTAATTAACTTAATTATGATGTGTTGGGTCGGTTGGCTCGAGTTTGGAGTGGTTGTGGAGATAAATGAGACACTTTGTCTCTTGGCTTGATCTAATAGTTGGAAAAGTCAACTGGAAGTTGACTTATAGGTAAATGATCTCGGAATGTGGTTCTTATGGCTCAGATAGTTTCGTTAGGTGATTTGGGACTTAGGAGTGTGTTCGGAATATTGTTCGGAGGTTCGTAGTAGAATTAGGTTTGAATTGGCGAAATTAGATTTTTGGCAATTTTCGGTCGGCTGTGGAAAATTAGCTATCGGGGTCGGATTAGAATTCCAAAAGTTGGAACAAGTTCGTAGTGCCATTTGGATGTGTGTGCAAATTTTCAGATCATTCGGACGAGGTTTGGTTAGTTTCAGCATCGTTGGTGATTTACGGAAGTTTGAAGATCCTTAGGCTTGAATCATGAGTTGATTTGGTGTTTCGATGTTATTTTGGGTGTTCCGAGGGTTCGGCTAAGTTTGAATGAGGTTATGGGATGTGTTGGCACATTTGGTTGAGGTCCCGAGGGCCTAGGTGTGTTTCGGGTGAGTTTTGAGCTAGTCCGGGCATTTCTGGAACTCATGCATGTTATGGTGCTTATTATTCGCTGAGGGAGAAGGAAATTTCCGCTGAGGGCAGAATTGGGGCGCTGAGGGCGGAATTTTGGACGCTGGGGCACTCCAGGGAAGAATCTGCAGGTTCGTCGGTCTGACTTCGCGAGCCTATCTTTTGATCTAGAAGGAATTTTGAGATTATTCAAAAACGAATATTGTAGCCCTTCATGTGTAGTTTTCAGAAAGCTAAAGAACGCATCATTTGGACATCTGCAGAGAAAGTTATGACCAAAATAGAGAAGCTTGTCATTGCAGCTTCCAAAAGCGCGACATTGCTAATTTTTCGCGTCCGCGGAGGTGGGTTCCGCTGCAGCGCCCGGAATTCCGCTGTCAGTGGAACAAAGATCAGAAATGCACTATATAAACGGGATTTAGGGCATTATTTCACATTTTGGACCTAGGGAGCTCAGTTTGTGGTGATTTTTCGAGGGATTTTCAATCGGGGTAAGTGATTCTAACTCGGATTTGGTTAATATGAATGAATATATCAATGATTTCATCATTTGATTAGTACTTTGAAGTAGAAATTTGGGAAAAATTGTAGAAACTTCATAAAATGAATTTTTGGGATTTGAACATCGTATTGGAGTCGTATTTGAATGAAACCAGAATGGTTGGACTCATGAGTGAATGAGTTTTCTAATTTTGTGAATTTCGTCGGATTTCGAGATGTGAGCCCGGAGGCCGGGTTTGACCAATTTCGGGATTTTCGGTTAATTTTGATAATTTGCGAATGGGCTTCGTTCCTTGGCATATAATAATGATATAAATCTAAGTTTTGGTAGATTTGGAGCATTCGGGGGCCGAGTCTAGAGGCAAAGGCACTGTGTGCTAGGATTTTAGCCGGGTTTGAGGTAAATAACGTTTTCAAACTTGATTCTGAGGGTTCGAACCCCGAACTATATGATATTTGACTATAATTGAGGTGGCACACATGCCAAGTGACGGGCGTGTGGGCGTGCACCGAGTAAATTATGGCATGGCTCATCCCATGGCACTGTCTAGTACTGATACCCGCATCTCTATTAATGTGGTAAATTTAAACATGATAGAAATCATGTTAAGTACAAATGTTAAGGCTTCACGCCAAAATGCTAAGACCCGAGTGGTCATTTATTACTCACATTATGTGATTATTTGATTTCATATACTCAGTCTTGTCATAACATAGTATTTCATGCCTCAGTCTCAAGTTGTTAATTGAATACATATTTATCATTGTTTCGGGCTGATTTATGCATCTGTGATCCATATGAGTGAGACTGGAGAGAAATGACTGAGTGAGGCCGAGAGCCTGTTATTGAGACAGATATGAGATCGGACTGCACACCGCAGCGATACTTAGATCATGCCTTCGTTGGCTTGATATAGCGCTTGGGCTTATAAGAGCCCTTATGTAGTCTTTACACCCCTAGTGAGCGCATTGATATTGAGGGATGGATCTTCCCTGGGCATGGATCTTGTCCGAAGTTGATGATATTGAGGGATGGATCTTCCCTGGACATGGATTTTGTCCGAAATTGATGATGTGAGGGATGGATCGTCCCTGGACATGGATCTTGTCCGAGTGTTGCATTACGGAGATGGATCTTCTCCGTGGGGATGGATTGGCCTTTCCCTCAGTACTGAGTGACTACGGTCACCGGTGTTTATGCATATTCCGGGATGGATCTTCCTTGGGCCTGAGAGCCATATATAGTACTGAATGGACTTCTGTGGACCACACTGTTGATATGTTGGCATGTATAGCATATTGAGATATATCTAGCATATTCTGTTGTTATTTTTTGATAAACTGTGAACATGTCTAAATTTGTACGCTGATTATTATAATTGTTGAGGTTTAGTTTGTCACTACCTCTCAACCCACAATTTGGGTTCGTTACTTCTGAGTTGGTGTACTCACGTTACCCCCAGCACCTTGTGTGTAGATCCATATTCGTCGGTACTCGGTTGCGGTTGCTGATTTGCTGTCAGAGTTTCTTTTGGAGTCTTCGAGGTAGTAGTTGGCGATCGCAGCCTCGTCTTCTCCCTCTTCATCCTCCTGTCACATTTTATTATCTCAGACTGTTTTGTCTATTTTTTTTTGTATTTCGACATCCTTATGCTGTAGTAGCTCATGACTCGGTGACCCTAGAATCTGGGGTTGGTTTTCATTGTATTTTAAAGATGTTAAATTTCCGAATGGATTATTATTGACACATTTGTCCCTGAATGCATCAATTTTCTGAAAACAAATCCTTATTTAAACAAAATGTGTGGCTTGTTGATTCCACGACAGGCGCTATCACAACCAGGTGTTTTGGGGTCGTGACATTTAAATAGTAAAAATAATTAATGACAAATTAAATAAAATATATATCGTCTGGAAATTATATCCTCAATATTTTAAGTTTGCGTTTTAACCCATTTGACTTAATACTATACTATAATGTATTTTGCTCTATGTTTTGATTTCTTTAGCTAACAATCCTCTTCTTATGGAATAAAATTTTGAACCCTAAGGTTGTGTTTGGTACGAAGGAAAATATTTTTCGAAAAATATTTTCTAATTTTCCCATGTTTGGTTGGCTTAAATGATTTGGAAAATATTTCCTTCAATTGGAGGAAAATGTTTTCCCTATCAAAAGTAGGGAAACATTTTCCAAAACTCCTTTTCAAGCTTCCCCACCTTATTTCCTACCCTCACCAACCCACCCCACACCCACCCACCTAACCCCCACCCCACCTAACCCCCACCCTATGCCCTCTCTCCAAAAAAGTATTTTTTCTCGTCACCAACCANTGTTGTTAGTTCGAAAGTTTATGGCTTCATGTTTATTGTGTCAAAATTATTTATGAATACTCTTGAGAAAATATTTTTCTTGATTTACGTACCAAACACCGGAAAATGAATAAGATTACTACTTGTTTTCCAAAAAAATATTTTCTTGAAAAACATTTTCCTTTATACCAAACACACCCTAAGAGTTTGCCGATTTACTTATACGAAGAATTTGAAAAGAGATTGAAATGGATTATTTTACTAATTATTCTATTCAAAGATTTAATTATTCACTCTTAACGTTAAAGTTTTTTGTTGATTTAAATTCTTAATATCAAACATACCCCAAATGTTAATATTTAAAATTATATCCAATAAAAAATTTATTTTTGAAAAGTAAAATATTTGTTAGTTATTTCTCCTCATTATTAAGCGTTGTTTTAAATATTATACAACAAATCAACAAAGGAAAATATAGTATTTTAATAGGAATGTGGTCAATTGTTGCCACCCAAAATTCCTCCGAAGGAGTCGTGATGGCACCTAGTCTCTAAAACTAGGTAAGCCTAACATATACCGTAATGATAACAGGTTCTACTAAACATCTATTAAACATGAACCGAAAATTTCTAAATTAGCCAATAGTCTCAGCATGATACAATATCCCAAAACCGTAGTACATGTCATAAGTCTTTCTAAGAGTAACTATATATAATGAATACATCACTAATTCAGAATAATAAGAACAATAGAAATAAATACAACACAAGGTAACATCGGAGCCTGCGAACGTCCAACAGGTGTACCTTGAAGTCTCCAGTCGCACAAGCATAAGTCTCAAAACCAACTCGATCTGAAGTACCTGATTCTGCACAGAAACGTGCAGAAGCGTAGCATGAGTACACCAGAGTGGTACCTAGTAAGTATCAAGCGTAACCTCAGTAGCGTGGTGACGAAGCCATGTCAAGACACCTACCAGACATGTAAACTAGTGCATGATATAACATAAAGCTAACAAGGAAAGAACATCAATTTAAGGCCGATGGTAGAAGGATTCGAAATTACATTCAAAAGTGAAAATAAAGAGAGCACGAATAGCAACGAGAAATAACCAAATAATTAAGTAACAACACAGTCGGGGTACATGTGAGATATAGATGTATCCCAGTAAGGGAAATCGATGACAACTCAATCAATAAAATTATTTCTAATGCACGAATTTCAACAAGAATTATCCCAAATACCACTTCTCGTAATCTCAGATCACAAGTCCCAATTTCCAACTTTACACACAAGCTACCTTGTGCCCATATTTTTCCAAATCACTTCCGCACGTCAAAATCCACGTAGTACTCCTGATACATAATATCTGTGTCAAATGCTAATTAAGATGTTCAGAGATTTATTTATATAACGTAAAGTAAAATTACAATTTCTGAACCATGAAAGAGATCAATGAGAAAATAAGTTTATTTTAGAAATTATTTGGGTGAAGAAAATAACATTTGCTAATAAAATAAAGCATCGGATAAGCTTTATGGTACGTTGTAGTCTCGTGGTTTTGTCGCTTATTGCACTCTAATTCACTGTACTTTACTTGTGTTTGAGATTTAATTGGTTGTGTTTTGTACTTATTATGTGTTTTATCTTGTAGGAGTGATTCCGAGCTATGTAGATATTGTGGAATGAATTCGAGCGATTTGGAGCTTTGAGTCTGAGTAAAGCGCAAGGGATTAAGCCGAGATCGTGTTCGGGGTCGAGGACCAAGTATGGATGTCAAAAAAGAAAAAATCAATCTACACTCTGAGAAAAATGGCTTGCCACGGCGCGTGGGACGTCGTGTGGTGCGCCGCGGCTGCCCAAATCGCACTGCATGGCAGATGTTGAGCTCTCTGGGAATCCCCACTAATGCCCCGCCTGTGTATTTTTTTACAGAGTAGTTTTCTTATTTCGCCTAGGAGAATGTGGTTTCGTCTGGCCCTGGCCCTACTTGGTATAAATACCTGGAAAAACATTTTTTTCTGGACTTTTGACACATATTCGACCTAGGGAGGCTAAGGAGGATTTGGAAGAGCAAGAGCACAAGGATTTTATCATTCCTTCCTCACTCAAAACCCGAGTTTGGATTGAATTTATGTTTCCTATACTTTAACTTTATTTGTGATGAATATCTCCATATCTATGAAGTAGTTCTCTTTAGGGTTTGATGGATTTGGTGTATTGATGATTGTTTATGGATTATAACTTTAGTTTTATGTTTTGAATCGTTTTGGATGAATTAATAGTTGCATCTATATTTACTTGTTCATGTAATCGAGAAAAGCATAACTTGTGATATCTTTGCATTATATTGTTGGTTGAGTTCATAGATTCTTCTAAGTAATCGAGGGAGGCTGGTTGAATCATTAATTAACTAGGAGGATAATCGAGAGAGATTCTCCTAAAGTCAAATTCACTACACATTATTGTTATCTTTGCGTGCTTAAATTGGTTCATCATGTGAGGTTAAAACTTAATCAAGAGAGGAGTTTTTGCCGAACGTTTGAACTAATAATTCAGTGAATTCGAGAGACTCACTTAAACATTAGAAATTAATTATATAAGAGTTAGGTCCCAACAATTATCTTGCACCTATCCCATGAAACCCTATCTTCTCCCGTTGATAACCTTCTTTGTTTATTCCTTGTTGCGATTGCCATTAGTCAGTATCTTTAGATTCTTAGTTATTTTTAGTTAGAAATCATATAAATCTCAATTGTTGATCATCTTGGATAGCAACCCAACAAGAAGCTACAAGAATATTGTTTAAATCCAATCCCCGTGGATACGATATTATACGATACTATATTTGATTAGCGAGCATAATTTAGGTGTGTGTTTCGATCTCGTCAAATCTACTGAATTTAAAATAGAATTTATTAAATTAAAATATAATAATAATTCTTTTTAAGTAAAGTAAAACATTAGACATGGTAAGAAGATTAAGTTGAGAAATCAATTAAAGTGAAATATGACAACTATTAGAAATGATAAAGTACCGAATGAAACAACGAGTTTTAACTTAAGAGTCACATAAGGTAAGCATGTTAATAATTCTTTTATTTAAAACTGTTATGTTACGAACAACCCAACAGGGTATCACATAATGACAATGTAGTAAATTCATCTTGAAAATTAATTCACCAAATTAATAGTAATAGGAAAGGAAAACAGGAAATGACGAAAAAACAGTAACTAATGAAAACAACTCAATCCTCGAAAATCAGTAAAAATCGGGAATACCAATGCCCAAAGTTTCGTATGAAATAACCAAAGCCAACACAATACAACAAGGAATACAAAATACATGAACTGTTGCGGCGCGCAACCCGATCCCACTGTGCAACACGATCCTCCCTAATATCGCCAGGTAAATATCAATAATAATAAGTAAATATATATGTTGTTGCGCGCAACCCGATCCCACCATATAATCAGAGTCAATATCATAATTCTCCTTTATTTCACCATAAGAATCCACCCATATTTCAACTTGTTGCGTCACGCAACCCGATCCTACCGTATCAATATAAATTCACCCTTATTTCACCATATCAATCCACCCCTATTTCACTTGTTGCGGCGCACAACCCGATCCCATCATATCAACATAAATCCGCCCTTATTCTATCTGTTGCGGTATGCAACCCGATCCGTAAATAAATCAATAACAACAACAATCCAATACTCAATTTACAAGATTATCTACAATCATAGGATATGAATACACAACAATGAAGGAATCACGTAAAAATCAAGGAACACAACAAATATTTCAAAAACAATAGGACAAGTGAAGCACGTGACAACTTAGGTGCGCAATTACGATAATTAAGGCAAGCAGCAGATAAACTTCGAGTCAGGGAAGGTACTCAACAATTAAAAAGGTAACAAAACAATAAGGAAGTCAATAACTGCAACTAAAGCATGTAAGGGATAAATAACAAGTATGGGGCAAAATAAGTGCTAACAACGTCAAATAAAGCATGTAAGGGTAAATTAACAATGAGAGACATAACACGTCATGAGTTTTCAATTAAAGGCATGGAAAGAGTCTAAATAATCTAAACCGGTCAAATATCACACATAGCCTGTGTACCAACTTGTCACCTGGCGTACACGACTTTCACATAACACAAATAGCACAATCAACTCGAATCTTAAAGGGTAGTTTCCTCCACACAAAGTTAGATAAAATACTTACCTCAAAGAAGTTAAACTGATACTCTAAAATGATCTTCTCGTGTGAAACAATCTCCGAACGGCTCAAATCTAGCCAAAATAACTTAATATCATAGTAAAAATCATAGAAAACAATTCCGAATAATAAAGCTTCGATCTTTAATGAAAACTAAAAAGTCAACCCCCGAGACCCCACCTCGAAACCCGATAAAATTCATAAAACCCGAACACCCATTCGATAACGAGTTCAACTGTAACGACCCGACTGGTCGTTTTGCGTTATCGGACCCCGTTTTCCTAAATGAGATTTATTTTTAATTTATAAGTATCACGCTATTTCAAACAAGGGATAAGTAAATCTGTGAATGTGAGAAGGTAAGCAAATCAGAAAAAAATAAATTTCGCTGAAATTTGACATTTTGGGATAAAAATATGGCCCGAGCAAAAATACTCGGTATTTTTGGACTAGCGCCATACAAGGTACCATATGGCTATAATAGTAAGGTGTATAAAGTGTATTAAAAGTGAGAAGTATTTTATATAATTTGAGATAATTCTTAATTATGCGGGTAATTGGTTAATTACCGGGTAACGAGACATTACCTAATTAATTAATTAATGGATAAAGACTAAATTCCCCCCC
>ML285905.1:84479-126315 GCA_005239495.1 Nicotiana undulata
GTGGCAAGAAGCCAATTCTTGACCAAATGACTATTAATTATCTTTGGTTAGGTGGCAAGAAATGTGTTTTAAGTACAAAGACACTTCATTCTAGGATTTTAAGGACAAATATTTTCGTAAGACACTTAAGTCACTTTTCTTCTAAAAATTTCAATGCAATCAGACGTGAACTTACAAAAATCCTACAAAGTTTAAAGGTTAGCAAGATGATTCTTACAAAATTCCTACAAAAGTTCCCACAAAAAGAAAGAACGTGATTTCTTCATTTCTAACATTACAACATGATTTCACATGATTCATTTCTAAACACTACATTAGCAATGTAAGTCTTCAACCAGTTCCTACACACACAAAAATCCAACAAGAATTATTAGAACTTTAGCAACGTAAAATTTTGCGGTTCTAAAGGAGTACGATGCAACATTTTCCAAAAATATCATACGGGTTTTTCCTAATCCAGTTACGAATCCTCGGGTATAGAGTCGGAGTTGCGGACGTGTTCTTGGTACGAGAGGTAGATTCGACACGAGGTGAGTTTCCTTTCCAACCTTGTAAGGGGGAATTGTCCCCATAGGTACTCTATTTACTGTATATACATGTTGCGGGGGCTACGTACGTACCAAGTGACGAGAGTCCGTACGTGGCGACTAGTCTGCTATGTCGGGTAACTTTAGGATTTACAAACATGACTCGATGTGCCCTATTTGTACTTTTGGATGTGTTGTGAATTGCATATTATTCCTGAGATGATATGGAAATGCGGAACATTATGATTTAACCCCAGTTGATTTATCATTGGCATTGGCACAGTCCGATTGAGTTCACTATTGAGTTGGTACACATATGTACTTACATATATATATGCACTTGTTATCGAGTCAGCACACGAGTCGCAGATATGATGCGCGATCGTGGGTCAGCTTATCATTATCGAGTCAGCACACGAGTCGCAGGTACGATGCGCGATCATGAGTCAGCTTATTATATCGAGTCAACACGTGAGTCGCAAGTATGATTCGCGATCGTGGGTTAGCTTATGACCTCAGTCCTTATGACCACCCTTATGACTCCGGCCGGTTGTCTTGTCCTGGTATGTGTATGATCACTTGAGTTCTGAGTCACTTGTAACGAGATTGTCAGGTATTGGTTATGAGAGGATTTTGGTACTTTGCTGTTCATTTTTCTGATATTTACCTGGGTTACATTACTTGCTATGTACTTGTTGTTTACTGATTCACATGCCTATTGCTTTTGCCATATCTCGTTATATATTATATTGCTGGACCTTAGCGAGTATCTAGTCGACCTCTCGTCACTACTCCTTCGAGTTTAGACGGGATACTCACTGGGTACATATTTGTTATGTACTCATGCTATACTTCTTCTTCTGTACTTGACTGTACAGGTCCAGAGGCTGGTACATCGGACTATCAGGCGGGTGCTAGATACTGACTTGTGTTGATTAGACTTCACGGTGAGCTGCTCTTCCTGGCGATCCCTGGCAGCACCCTAAAGTTTCTTTTTTGTCATTTTCCCGTCTATTTCATTCAGACTGTGGACTTGTATATATATTATCCTTGTATAGTTAGATAGTTTCCCGTGACACTCGTGACACTAATTCCTGGCACACACGTAGCGTATATTTTGAGTTGTGGGCGATATATTTATACATATGCTTACCTTTTGGCCATGTTTCGTTATGATTTTATTTCATATCACAGGTTATCATCATGCTAATAATTGTTTAAAACTGGTAAATGTTGGAAAAACTGATCAAATAGGAAGGGTAACACTTAGTACCATCCATGTTGGCTTGCCTAACCTCGTCGTTGGGCGCCATCACGACCTGAATTAGGATTTGGGTCGTGACATCAACCACACCAAATTACTAAATTTCGATATCAATTCGTCCTACAAATCATCATTCTACACTTTTGAAAGAGTTTACAAAATTTCCCCAAATTCCCAACTTAATTCACTAATTAAATGATGAAAATAACAAGGGATTCATGAGATATGATAAGATTCGGGTAGAGAACACTTACCCCAATGAATTGCTTGAAAACCCCATGAATAATATCCCAAAGCTGAGGTCTACAACTCAAAATATGGCAAAAACATCAAACCCTCGATATTTAAACATTCTGCCCAGCCATTTCCGCATTTGCGGACAAAATTGCGCTTCTACGCCCTCGCTTTTGCAAGAAAAGTCTCGCATCTGCAGCCTTCACTTATCAACCCAAAATTGCACACTTGCGAGCCATTATTCGCATCTGCAATTTCGCGGGTGCGATTACAACACTGCAAAAGCGGGCAGTCTACTTGAGCCACAAACTCACATCTGCGATGGGCTCGCCGCAAATGCGGCCACACACCTGCGTTCTCGAATCCGTGGAAGTGGAATTCCAGCCCAGGTCCAACATCGCAGAAGCGACTGAATCATCGCGGAAGCGGCTCCGCACCTGTGCTCCAAAATATGCAGGCGCGACACACCAGAACCAGAATTGACCAAAAGCACAAAAACCATCTGAAACACGCCCGGGGCCTCCGGGGCCCCGTCGAACATACCAACAAGTTTTATAACATAACTCGAACCCGCTTAGGGTCTCAAGTCATATAAAAAAATGTCGAAACTATGAATCGCACTTCGAATCGAACTTATGATTTTCCAAATCTTCCAATTTCAAAAACTCGTGCCGAAACATATCAAATCAACCCGAAATGACATCAAATTTTGCATGCAAGTCTCAAATGACACAACAGAGTTGTATCAAGTCCCGAGATCAAAATCTGAACTCGATATCAATAAAGTCAACTCTTGATCAAACCTCTCAACCTTCTAATCCTTGAATCTTCCAATTTTTGCGAATATGGATCGACACCTTCTAGAAATATCCAAATGCAAATACGAGCATACGCCCAAGTACAAAATCACTATTAGGACCTAACGAAACCATCAAAGTTCCGATTCAGGGTCAAATACTCAAAAGTCAAACTTGGTCAACTCTTCCAACTTAAAGCTTCTTAATTGAGAATCATTCTTCTAAATCAATTCTAAGTACCGAGTACCATAAAGAAATATCAAAAATCTTGTACCGAAGAATACTGAAATTTCAAAAACCGATACTGAAATACAAAATTAATTCGGTTCGAAATTCGGGTTTTCAGATTTTATGTCCACCCCTACCGTCACTAGTGGACTCACCCACTTGGTGCGAAGCCATAGGACACAACATCTGTTGATCCACAATATTAACCTTCGTAGCCCGTAAAATTCCAATCATGATATACCCCAAATTCATCTACTAAGCGCACGTCCATCCTTATGATAGTCAAACTCGCTTCCTCCAGTGCCGTGAGTGATAATATGTACCTTTCACTAAGTAGAAATCTCATACGAACCACATAGTTCCTAATACCACCCACTATCCTGAAATCATCATCCACCTCGTGACCTACCACGATCTTCACGATTAGGCAACAACTAAATCTTCCCAAGCTCACACTTATCGACCAGATGCCAGAACTCGCTGCACGCCCACGCGAACAACTGACTGGTCTATCAATACATCTGTATCCTTAGTTTGGATGACACATTTAGACAATGTTTGAGAATCCCTAGCTCCCTCTTATCCCATCCACAACATCATGAACCATCGACGCATAGCTGATATCAAGTGCGCAATATGATATACGAGTAGATGCGAGGAATATAAGATATATGCTTCAAGCTGAATCAATGTCGCACGATAAGGAAGGAAATAAGTGGAATTTCCTAATAGTCTCGTAGCCTCTCGAAGATAAGTACAGACGTCTCGTTACTGATCCACAAGACTCTACTAAACTTGTTTATGACTCGTAGCACTTATAAACCTAGAGCTCTTATACCAACTTGTCATGACCCAAAATCCCTTCGAAGGAGTCGTGATAGCACCTAGTTTCTAAAACTAGGTAAGGCTAACACATACCGAAATGATGACAACTTCTGCTAAACAATTATTAAACATAAACCAAAAATTTCTAAATAAGCCAATAGTTTCAACATGATACAAATTCCCAAAATTGGTAGTACAAGTCATAAGCCTTTCTAAGAGTAACTATATATGATGAATATATCACTGTTCTGGAATAATAGGAAACAATGGAAATAAATACAACAGAAGCTGACTTCGGAGCCTGCGAATGTCCAACAGGTGTACCTTAAAGTCTCCAGTCGCACAAGCATAATTATCAAAACCAACTTGATCCGAATTACCTGGTTCTGCACAAAAATGTGCAAAAGCATAGCATGAGTACACCACAGTGGTACCCAGTAAGTATCAAGGCTAACCTCGGTAGAGTAGTGACGAGGCCAGGTCAAGACACCTACTAGACATGTAAACCTGTGTAAGATATAACATAAAGCTAACAAGGAAAGAACATCAATTTAAGGCAGATAGTAGAAGGATTCCAAATTACATTCAACAGTGAAAATAGCGGGAGCACGAATAGCAATGAGAAACACCCAAATAATTAAGTAACAACACAGCTGGGGTACATGTGAGATATGAATGTGTCCATGCAAGGGAAATCGATGACAACTCAATCAATCAAATTATTTCTAATGCACGAATTTCAACAAGAATTATCTCAATTGCCACTTCTCGTAATCTCATATCATAAGTCCCAATTTTCAACTTTACACACAAGGCACCTTGTGCCCATATTTTTCAAAATCACTTACGCACGGCAAAATCCACGTGCTATCCGGTACATAATATCCGTGTCAAATGCTAATTAAGATGTTCACGAGATTTATTTATATAACGTAAAGTAAAATTACAGTTTCTGAAGCAAGAAGAAGATCAATGAGAAAATAAGTTTATTTTAGAGATCATTTGGTTGAAGAAAATAATATAAGATTTTAATATAGGATTTATTAAATTAAAACATAATAACAATTCTTTTTATGTATAGTAAAACATTAGTACGGGTAAGGAGATTTAGTTGAGAAATCAATCAAAGTGAAATATGACAACTATTAGAAATAGTGAAGTACCGAATGAAACGACCAGTTTTAACTTAAGAGTCACATAAGGTAAGCAAGTTAATAATTCTTTTACTTAAAACCGTTATGTTACCAACAACTCAACAGGGTATGAGATAATGACTCAACATAGTAAATTCATCTTGAAAATCAATTCACCAAAATAATAGTAATAGGAAAGAAAAACCCGAAATGACGGTAAAGCAGTAACTAATGAAAATAGCTCAATCCTGAAAAACCAGTAAAAACTGGGAGTACCAATCCCCAAGTCTCGTACGAAAGAATCGAAGCCAACACAATACAACAAAAAATACAAAACACATAAACTGTTGCAGCGCGCAACCCGATCCCACCAAACAACACAATCCTCTCTTATTCCACCGTGGAAATATCAATAATAATAAGTAAATATATACGTTGCGGCGCGCAACCCGATCCCACCATATAATCAGAGTCAATACCATAATTCTCCCTTATTTCACCATGTCAATCCACCCTTATTTCACCATTTGCGGCGCGCAACCCGATCCCAGCATATCAATATAAATTCACCCTTATTTCACCATATCAATCCACCCTTACTTCACATGTTGTGACGCACAACCCGATCCACCTTATCAACATAAATTCACCCTTATTCTACCTGTTTCGATGTGCAACCCGATCCATAAATAAATCAATAACAACAACAATCCAATACTGAATTTACAAGATCTTCTACAATTATAGGATATGAGTGCACAACAATGAAGGAATCACGTAAAAATCAAGGAACGCAACAAATATTTCAAAAACAACAGGACAAGTGAAGCACGTGACAATTGAGGTGTGCAATTACGACAATTAAGGCAAGTAGCATATAAACTTCGAGTCATGGAAGGTACACAATAATTAAAAAAGTAACAAGATAATAAGGAAGGAAATAACTGCAACTAAAGCATGTAAGGGCTAAATAATAAGTACGGTACAAAATAAGTGCTAACAACGTCAAATAAAGCATGTAAGAGTAAATTAACAATGAGAGACATAACACGTCATGACAATTCAATTAAAGGCATGGAAAGAGTCTAGATAATCCTAACCGATCAAATATCACACATATCTCGTGTACCAACTCGTCACATAACACAAATAGCACAATCAACTCGAATCCTAAGGGATAGTCCCCCCCACAAAGTTAGATAAAATACTTACCTCAAAGAAGCTAAACCGATACTCTTAAATGACCTTCTCGTGTGAAACAACATCTGAACAGCTCAAATCTAGTCAAAAAAATTTAATATCATAAATAAAAACCATAGAAAACCATTCCGGATAATAAGCTTCGATCTTTAAAGAAAACTAAAAATTCAACCCCCGGGACCGCACATCGGAACCCGATAAAATTCGCATTACCCGAACACCCATTAGATAAAGATGTCAACCATACCAAAATTATCAAATTCAGATATCAATTCATCCTACAAATCATCATTTTACACTTTTGTAAGATTTTACAAATTTTCCCAAATTTTCCAACTTAATTCACTAATTAAATGATGAAAATAACAAGGGATTCATGAGATATGATAAGATTCAGGTAGAGAACACTTACCCCAATGAATTTCTTGAATAACCCACGAAAAATCTCCCAAAACCGAGGTCTACAACTCAAAATATGGAAAAAATATCAAACCTTCGATATTTAAACATTATGCCCAACCATTTCCGCATTTGAGGACAAGGTTGCGCTTCTGCGCCCTCGCTTTTGAGAGAAAAAATATCGCATCTGCGGCCTTCACTTTCCAACCCAAAATTGCGCACCTGCGAGCCATTATTCGCATATGGGATTGCACGGGTGTGATTACACACCGCAGAAGCGGACAATCTACTTAAGCCACAAATTCGCATCTGCGATGGGTTCGTCGCAAATGTGGCCATGCACATGCGTTCTCGAATTTGCAGAAGCGAAATTCCAGCCCAGGTCCAACATCGCAGAAGCAACTAAGCCATCACAGAAGCGGCTCCGCATCTGCGCTCCAAAATGCGTAGGTGCGACACACCAAAACCATACCTGACCAAAAGCACAAAAACCATCCGAAACTCATCCGAAACATGCCCGAGGACTCCGGGTCCCTGTCAATCATACCAATAAGTTCACAGCATAATACAGACCCGCTCGTGGTCTCAAATCACATTAAACAACGTTGAAACTACGAATCGCACCTGGAATCGAACTTATGAATTTCCAAATCTTCCAACTTCCAAAACTCATGTCGAAACATATCAAATCAACTCGGAATGACGTCAAATTTTTCACGCAAGTCTCAATTGACACAACGGAGCTATACCAACTCCCGGAATCGAAACCCGAACCAGATATATATAACGTCAGCTCTCGGCCAAACCTCTCAACCTTCCAATCCTTCAATCTTCCAATTTTCGTCAAAATGTGCCGAAACCTTCTAGAAATATCCAAATGCGAATCCGGGCACACGCATAAGTCCAAAATCACCACCTGGACCTAACAGAACCGTCAAAACTCCGACCCGAGGTCAATACTCAAAAGTCAAACTTGGACAACTCTTCCAACTTAAAGCTTCTTAGTTGAGAATCATTCTTCTAAATTAATTCCGAATAATATAAAAACCAAAACTGACGATTCAAACAAGTCATAATACATCATATGATGCTGCTCAAGATTTCAAATAGCTGAATGAAATGCAAATGCTCAAAACGACCAGCCGGGTCGTTACATCAATATAATATGATTAGATGTATAATACCTTATATTTAAAAGTAATATGAAAAGAATTACAGTTATATCATATCATTCAAATAAGAAAATTCATTATATTAGGTAAAATTTTAATTAGTTTAAACGCCTAAACATTGAAAAAAAATATCCTTATACTACAATTATGTCGATTGCTAATCAAATAATTGTGGATGTATGTCATGTGTATGAGTGAAACAAAGGCTTAGATTATTTTGCATGGTACTCCATCAAATCTTAAGTAGTTATTGATAACTATGGATTTTAGCCGCTTATTTGCTCTCTTCTGCTTAGGGTTTGGGTAAAAAATGCTAAAGGTATTCCTGAAAACTAACTTAATGTGCTTGCTTGCAGGGTTTAGTCAAAATGAGGCAAAGAAGCCAAAATAACCTCATAAAGGAGTCAATCTTGCACAAACCAAAGGTTTGAATTGGACCGCTGACCGCGATGGAAAAACGTGGCCGCGTAGGGTTCACCGCTGAGGTGGATACTTTTATGTGGTCCACGATATTGAGGTTCAGAGAAGCTATATTTTAGAGCAAACACCACCGCTGATCGCGCTACAAAAGCGCGACCGCGAAACCTTTGGCACGACCGCGACTGGATTTAAGCTGACAGCGGCGTTTGAGATTTAGAGACTACAAAGTGGACTCAAAAGGAAGAACGCGACCCGCATACAAATTACGCGACCGCGTATTACTCTTACGCGGACGCGGTCACTATTCCGCTGGGAGCGTGAAATAAGGTTTAGAGACCTTGCACTTGAAGCTTAATAGAAGAACGCGGTCCGCATCCATAATACACGACCGCGAATGAAGCTCACGCGGACACGATTGATTTTACGTTGTCCGCGAAACAAGTCCCAGTCCAGATTCAAATGAAGAAAAATGCTGACCGCGGCCGTGAAAGTGGAATCGCGGACGCGCCTATTATTATGCTGTCAGCGAAACCTCCGTAGGGGCATTTGTTCAAAAATTTCAACTGTGTATAAATAGATCTTTTTGACATTTTTAGATTAAGTTTTGTATTAGGGAGCACGTGAACGACTAGGCTTTACCATTTTGAGTAATTTTAGAGTAGATTTAGCTTCTATCTTTAGATTTTTATCTTGTATTTGGATTTTATGGCTTCCATCTCCAACTTTGATTTCTACCATTATTATTAGTAGCTAAACCCCATAGCTAGGGTTGTAACCCAACCCTAGTGTGGGTATTTAATGGGTCTTTAATTTTAGGGAATGATTGATTATGGGTTAGTAATATTTAGCTTATTTCATGCTTTAATTGTAGAATTGGTGGTTGCAAACACTGATTCATGCCCTTTTGACTTAGGCTCTTCTTGAGAAAGAGGGCCTAAGTCTAGGAAAAGTAGGCTAATAAGGAATTGGGGTGAATTCAAAAGATTGATCGCCCCAATTAAAGGGTTAAACCTAGAGATAGTAATACCCGACTTGAGCCAACTTCACTTGCATTGCTTGAACACCCATTTGGGCTTGAGAAAGCCAAATCGGGCAAAGCCACTCAAACTACCGAGAGGTATAGAGTGAGTATTTATGTGTGAAGGTTATATCACGACCCCAATTATAACAAGATTGTCCTAGTTTCTTTACCCCATTAGATACTCACCTAGGTGGAAGTCACTTCCCTAGTGCCCTTTTATCACTTGAAAAACTCTCACAAAAACATTGTACTTAGATTACTTTTAGTGTTCATCAGTATAAAAATTAGAATAGAAACAATCACAACCATGGTTAGAAGTGTAGTTAGAAACAACACGTACAACTAGATTAGGTAGAAACCCAACTCCCAACCAATATGAACTCCCTAGGGAAATCGATCCCGACCTATCGGGTAAAACTGCATCGACCACTCCTCTCTACTTTATAGTGGTGTACAGTTGGAACCGATCACTTTTTGACGCCATTGCCGGGGAGTTAAACGGTTTTGGCTATCTATATGACTAGTTGTGTGTCTTGTTTTTCTTTCCTTCTATTTTACTAACTTTTGTGTGTTAATCACTTTAGGTACAAAATGGTTGATCCTATCGACAATGTTCTCCCGGGGGAGGAGGTAGATGATAATGGTGGGGATGAGGTGCATCTAGAACCTCAAGCTCAAAGAAGAGTCCTCCAGGCTAATGACAATATTCCAGACCCTCCCCTACCTCCTCCAAGGGCAACACATTGGGTGCTTCCCAATGAAGGTTACGCTAGTGCAATTGTCCCACCCCGAATACGAGCAGGAAATTTCCAGATTATAAATGTTATGTTGACCTTATTGGATCAAAGAGGGTTCTTCACTGGCGCTCCCCATCAGAATGCATATAAACATCTAAAAGGTTTTGTAAATACTTGTTGGGGAAGCAAACAGACAAACGTTTCGGAGGATGCGCTGAGATTGAGATTATTCCCTTTTTCACTTTGAGGGAAAGCTTTGGACTGGCTCGAAAGGCTCCCCAACCATTCCATCACCACGTGGGATGAGTTGGGTGATAAATTTATAGCCAAGTTTTTCTCACCGGGTCATATGGCAGCATTAAGGGATGAGATCTTAGCCTTCAAACAGGAACCTAATGAACCTCTTCATGAAATTTGGGAGTAAAAAAGAACTATGGTAAAGGAATGCTCCAACAATGACATGACCTAAGCAATGATTCAACAGACTTTTTACAGGGGTATCAACACTACCAACCAATGCGTAGTGAATCAACTAGCTGGGGGAAATTTTATGAAGATGCCTTATGCCGATGCTTGTGACATACTTGATGAAATGGCTTACACTTCTTCATCTTGGCAGAGTCGGGAAAATGTTCCCCAAAGTGACCCGAATGTAATCAATCTTCAAAAGGAACTTCAAGACCACATACAAGTCATAGCTGAGTTGACAACTACTATGAATCAGCTAGCAAAAGCCCAACTTCAACAAGTTCAAGGAACAAAGCAAGTAAATGCTCCAAATCAACAATGGAGATCGCAAGGGAATAATCAAAATTGGGGCAATCAAGGCCAAAGGAAATTAGAACAATGGCAATAACAACAACTCTAACAATTGGGGGAACAACAACCAGAACTGGGGTAATCAAGGAAACAACAATAGCAATTGGAATGGCAACAACAACAAAAATTGGGGAGGAAATGGAAATCGGGGTTGGGCTTTCAAAGGCCCCTGATGTTTCAACAACCCAACAATCCACCTCCATATCAAGCTCAAGGGAAAAGTTCTTCAAATAATGAAATGGGGCGGACGGAGGGTATGTTTAAACATATGATGGAAAGGAATGCCGATTTCGATGCTCAAATTGCCTCCCACACTACTTCCATCCGCAACCTAGAAGTACAAATGGGTCAAACCTCTCAAGCAATGAACACTCCCCCTAATGAGGCACTACCTAGTGACACGGTAGTAAACCCGAAGGGTGGGAACAATACATGCCATGCGATGGCGGTGACCACAAGGAGCGGTAGAGGTGGTGAAGCTAGTACCTCCAATCAAAATAAAGTTGTTAATGATGATGTTGTGTTGTAAAATGATGATGACCCTATTGTTGATGAGCAAGTGAATGATGGGACTTTGAATGATGAAGTGAGGATTGATATTCACGACAACGAGGAGGAGAATCAAAGTGACATGAACTCGTCCAGGGAACACGTGATAGACATACCGAAAGTGGTAGTTCCAAAAGTCAAGGATCCTTTGCCAAGGCCTCCTCCACCTTATCCTCAAAGACTTGCAAAGCAAAAGAATGAAAACCAATTCAAGAAGTTTATTGAGATGATAAAAAGCTTGTCAATCAATGTGCCCTTGGTAGAAGCTCTTGAGAAAATGCGGGGATACACCAAGTTTATGAAAGACTTGGTAATTAAAAAGAGATCTATGGATTGTGAGACCATCAAAATGACTCATCAAGTTAGTGCAATTGTGCACTCGATGGCTCTAAGATTGAAGATCCCGGCGCATTTACAATTCCTTGTACCATTGGAAGTGCGGATTTTGCAAAGGCCTTGTGTGATTTGGGTGCAAGTATAAATTTGATGCCTTACTCTGTATTCAAGACATTGGGTATTGGTCAACCGAGAGCTACTTCAATGAGATTGCAAATTGAGGATAGAACAATGAAGAGGCCCCTTGGTATTATTGATAATGTTCTTGTCCGTGTCGACAAGTTTAATTTGCCTGCTGATTTTGTGATTCTCGACTGCGAAGTCGACTATGAGGTGCTTATAATATTGGGAAGGCCTTTCCTAGCAACAAGGAAGGCTTTGGTTAATATGGAAGTAGGGGAGCTCACCTTCCGGGTGGGCGATGAAAAGGTTGTATTCCACGTGTGCAAATCGACGAGGCAGCCGAATAGTAATGAAGTTTGCTATTTTCTGGATCTTGTGACAGAGGTGATAGTTGATGACACAAGCGCCATGATCAATGTGAAAGATCCTATGGAAGCTGTATTGTTGAACCATGAGGATGATGAAATGGATGGCTTGGTTGAATGTCCAAATGCCTTGCAAGGAATGAGATCCTACTCTTATGGGCCCCGTAAACTCTCCTTGGACTTGGAAAATCGGAAGACTCCACCGACAAAGCCCTCGATCGAGGAGCCACCAACATTGGAGTTGAAGCCTCTTCCCTCTCACCTCAGGTATGAATTCTTGGTCCCTTCTTCTACATTACCTGTTATTATTTCTGCTTACTTAACCAAAGTGCAGGTAAACTCCACTCTTGAGGTGCTTCAAAGAAGAAAAAAGGCAATTAGATGGACCTTAGCTAACATTCGAGGTATAAGCCCCGCCTTTTGCATGCATAAAATTATACTTGAGGATGATGCAAAATCGTCCGTGGAACATCAACGGAGGTTGAAAGAGGCTATGCAAGAGGTAGTCAAGAAGGAAATTATCAAATGGCTTGATGCAGAGGTGGTGTATCCTATTTCGGATAGTGCATGGACTTCACCGATGCAATGTGTGCCGAAAAAAGGGGGTATGACTGTTGTGACAAATGAGAAAAATGAGTTGATCCCTACTAGGACCGTGACCAGATGGCGGGTATGCATGGACTACCGAAAGTTGAACAAAGTGACCCGCAAAGATCATTTTCCATTGCCCTTTCTTGATCAGATGTTAGACAGACTTGCCGGGCTACTATTGCTTCTTGGATGGGTACTCAGGTTAAAACAAAATTCTCATAGCCCCGGAAGACCAAGAGAAAACTACCTTCACATGCCCGTATGGAACATTTGCATTCTCACGGATGCCGTTTGGATTGTGTAATGCACCCGCTACCTTTCAACGGTGCATGATGGCTATATTTACGGACATGGTGGAGGACTTCCTCGAAGTCTTTATGGATGATTTTAGTGTTGTTGGGGACTCATTTGAAGAATGTTTGGAAAATCTTGACAAGGTGCAAGCTGATGTGAAGAGACAAATATTGTGCTTAATTGGGAAATATGCCACTTTATGGCCGAGGAGGGCATTGTCCTCGGCCATAAGATCTCAAAGAACAGAATTGAAGTGGACAAGGTGAAGATAAAAGTTATTTCATAGCTACCTCCTCCTACTTCCGTCAAGGGAGTTAGGAGCTTTCTTGGGCACGCAGGGTTCTGCCAAAGGTTCATCAAAGACTTCTCCAAAGTGGTGAACCCCTTGTGCAAGCTGCTAGAAAAGGATGCAAAGTTTGAGTTCAATGAAGAGTGAATGGAGGCTTTCGAGCTCTTGAAGTATAAATTGACAACCACTCCAATCATTACCGCACCCAATTGGAGCTCACCCTTTGAGCTTATGTGCGATGCAAGTGACGTTGCGGTAGGAGCAGTTTTAGGGCAAAGGGTGAAAAAGATATTTCATCCGGTGTACTATGCAAGCAAAATGATGAATGATGCCCAGGTTAATTATACAGTGACGGAGAAAGAGTTGTTAGAAATTGTGTTCTCCATGGAGAAGTTTAGGCCTTATCTCATGGGTGCCAAAGTGATTGTTCAAACCGATCACGCGACGCTCCGTTACTTGATGACCAAGAAGGACTCGAAAGCTAGATTGATGAGATGGATTTTGTTGCTTCAAGAGTTTGACCTTGAGATCATTGATAGAAAAGGAAGTGAAAATCAGGTAGCGGATCATTTGTCCCGCTTAGAAGAGGAAGGGAGGACAAAAGATGGTCTTGAAATTAATGATGCATTCCTGGATGACCAACTCTTCTCGGTTTCTTTGCATGGTATGCCTTGGTTCGCAGATGTTGCCAATTTCCTTGTTACCAGCATTGTCTCGTGTGAGCTCTCTTCCAACCAAAGGAAGAAACTCAAGCGGAAAATTTGGATTATTATTGGGATGAACCCTATTTGTTCAAGATTTGAAATGACGGGGTGATTCGTAGATATGTCCTAGAGGAGGAGAAAATGAGTATACTTGATGCTTGTCATTCCTCGCCCTACGGTGGCCATCACGGTGGGGCGAGAACTGCTTCCAAGGTTCTTAGCTGTGGTTTTTATTGGCCAACCCTGTATAGAGATGCACGTGAGCTTGTCAAGATATGTGATGAATGTCAGAGAGCTGGGGAATATCAAAGAAAGATGAAATTCTTCTCACCATTATTCTTGAAGTTGACATTTTTGACGTGTGGGGCATAGATTTCATGGGGCCTTTTGTGAGTTCGTGTGGAAACAGTTACATTCTGGTGGCGGTTGATTATGTTTCTAAGTGGGTTGAAGTCGTGGCTTTGCCCAACAACAAAGCCCGGAGTGTGGTGGCGTTCCTAAAGAAAAATATCTTCACACGGTTTGGTACTCCTCGAGCAATCATCAGTGATGGGGGGTCTCATTTCTGCAATAGGGCATTTGACATTTTGCTTTCAAAGTATGGAGTCAATCATGAGGTGTCAACTCCTTATCACCCCCAAGCTAGTGGACAAGTGGAGGTCTCAAACAGGGAAATGAAAAGCATATTGTCAAAAACTGTGAATGCAAATAGAACGGACTGGTCAAGGAAGCTCGATGATGCATTGTGGGCTTATAGGACTGCATTTAAGACTCCAATCGGTATGTCTCCGTAACGGTTGGTGTTTGGGAAAGCGTACCATTTGCCGGTTGAGCTAGAACATAAATCCATGTGGGCATTGAAGAGGTTAAATCTTGAGTGGGATGTTGCAGCAAATCTCCGGGTGGAACAACTCAATGAGCTAGATGAGTTCCGGTTTCATGCCTATTCAAGCTCATAATTGTACAAAGAGAATATGAAATACTTGCATGAAAAATATGCTCGAAACAAGGAATTCAAGTATAGTGATTTGGTCCTTCTCTTCAACTCCCGGTTATGTCTGTTTCTGGGAAAGCTTAAGTCCAAATGGAGTGGCCCCTTCGAAGTAGTGCATGTAACACCCTTTGGTGCTCTTGACTTGAAAAACAAAAATGGTGAAATTTTCAAGGTTAATGAGCACTGAGTGAAGCATTACTTGGGAAAGTTTGATGGCAACCACGTGGTGGCCTTGATCAAGTTTCAATGATGATGGTAACCTGCATCGTGCCACGACGTTAAATCAGGCTCTTCTTGGGAGGCAAACCAAGTATTTTTTCTTTCTTGTTATTTTCTTCTTAGATTAGGCTCTATTATGACCTAACTGGTTGTGAGATTTGTGTAGGAATTGTTTGTGCAGTGCAGGACTGTTGCTGGAAAATTTTTGGCTAAGGATGGGAATTACGCTGACCGCGCTAAAAAATTTCGCGGTCAGCGGAAGCTTTTTCGCAGGGGCGTAATTGTGCAGCGGACGCGGACTTGAGAAGTCCAGAATATCAACTCTCTGAAGTTGAATCCGCGTCTTTGGTGGTTATTTCGTTGTTAGCGGTGCTCTTTCGCGGCCACGATCGTTTTTTTGCTCCTAACGAAGTTGTCCCAACAACAACATTTCAAAAGAGTAAAAGCGCGGACCACGGTGATATTTCGCGGACCGCGCCCAGGTAGGTCGGTGGGTCCTTGTGCTTCAAGTATAAATAGACGGGCCCATCTCCTTTTACACTTTTCTAACCCTTCGCTTTCACAGCCATATTCTACTGTTCACACTCTAATCTCTAAATTTCAATCTTCTTCTACTATACTAATCAAGAGTAGTTCCTACAACAAATCACACTACTGGTATGTTCAATTTTGGAATTAATTTAGTTTCTTCTCTTTCTTTTCTTTTTAGTTCTATTTTTTCATTTTTTTTAGATTAGGGTTGATATATGCCAATAATCAAAATCATGCTTAACTGAGGCTAAAGCTTAATGGATAATTGTTTTTCATGCCTAATGGGGGATAGGGTTGCTCACTACACCTGGTAATTGCCTAATTTATTGCTAAGTGAAAACCCAAGGTCATTAATCGTTCTTCAGTGCCCGTATAGTTTGAATTTCGCTAACCGCGGTCCAAATTTCGTGGTCCGCATTCATGAGTGTGAAGGTACTGAATCGACTAATTGTTCGTGGCCGCGATGATTTTTCCGCGGTCCGCGGTTGGCTTCACGCGGCCGCGTCCCTTTTTATGCGGATCGCGGTGCTAAACTTCAGAGAGTTACTCAATTGGGACTGCGACCGCGATTAGTTTTTCGCGGTCAGCGTTTGATGTTTCGCGGTTGCGCCCAGTTTTTCGCTGTCAGCGATGACTCAACTTTAGATACTGGGTAGTGTGAACTCCAGTCTTTCGCGGCCGCAAACCTTTTTACGCTGACCGCGATGGCCATTCCGCGGTCGCGACCCTTTTTCCGCTATTAGCGGACCCTTGTTCTATGAAACACTGTGATCATTTATCTGCTTTGATTTGATAATTCATTGAGTAACATTACTAATGAGCTTTCACTGATTGTGTATGCAGATAATGGTTAGATCTCATGGTGGTCCGGAAAAACAACAAGGGAGGGGAGAATCCTCCCGGGGTCGGGGCCGAGGGAAACAAACTGCAGCCTTAGTTCCTCCAAGGATGATTGGAAAGAAACAAACCCTCCGCAGACCCACTACCGACACTTCGGAGACTAGTGAATATGTCCCCTCCTGGGAGATTTCTGAGGGGGAAGCTACTCAAACCCAACAGAGGCACAATCTCAACCTTTCCACCTCGTCAATGAATCAACCTCCTTTTCTAGGTCGTCTGATGGCTCAGAAGGAGGTAGTGAGACTCAACACCTCCTGCCCCAATTGCTGCAACTCCGGCCTCCACAGCGGCCCTAGTTAATGTTGATAGTGAAGAGGATGTCCCGGATGACGGGAGAAGTGGTGACACCCGGGCTGGAGGTTTGGTGAGATCAAGGAACCCGACAGTGTGGCAAGACAAATTTGTGACTGAGAAAGCTTACCATAAATTCCGGGAATGGTGGCCTCAAATGTCACTCACACTCGAGAGGAGTTTCATTGAGAGAGATCTTCTAACCCACAACCCCAATGTGAAGAGGTAGTTCAATGAAAGAGTGGGGTGAAAGTTCTTCACCAGCAAGCTACCGGAGGCCAATGAGTACATGGTCAAGGAATTCTATGCTAATGTCGCCCACATAAAAAAAGGGCACATATGTGACCAAGGCATGGAATGAGAATACCAAATTTGATGTCCAGACACTGAATGTATATGCTGGGTTCGATGATGTGGATGAATCTCTCTATTTGGAGAAGGTGGCATTGGGTGAGTTAGGTCGTCCATGGATTACATCAGTGATAGCCATTCCGGAGACTACTCCAGCCTGACTTACACTGGGAGTTCTAACTCTTAGGAACACCCTAAACTTTGCAAAGGGGTGGTGCACTTTCGTATGCAACCGGATAGACCCCTCTCAGCATGACAGTGATCTCTTGATCTCCATGTCACTTATTGTGGCTTCCACCATGGCAGGGTTCCCGATAAATGTGGGGAACATTACGGCCAGAGTCATTACTAGAGCTATCGGGAAGGATGAAAGATCATACCCCTACCCAAACTTCTACACCATGTACTTAGAGGACCGGGATGTTGAAGGGCGGAATTTGATATGAAAGTGAAGCCAAAGAGGCCCTTCTCCTAGTATAGCCTTCAGGGTCCAGACAACCCAAGTCCAAAGGAAAAGCCACTACCTCCACTGGCTAGTCTGAAGAGCCAAGGGTAGTGGTCACGGGGTCCGAGCCTTCCACAGCCGAGGGTTCATCTGCTACCATGCCACATCCTCCCTCAGGGCCACCTGCTTCTATCCAACCATCTGTGCCTTCTTCATAAGCCTACCCTCAGAATGCACTGAGGGTTCATCAGACTTTGACCAGCATTGACAACTGGATGCAGGTAGCTACTTCAAAGCTATCTACCTTATCCAGTGCAGTCTCACCTCAGACAGTTCCACCACAACTCTAGATGCCTCCATCAGTGGAGGAATCATTGAAGACTATCCTTGATGACCAAAAGAAGATTCTAGAGTCTCTGGGTGCGCATGAGAAGGTAATCAAGGAGTTGGGTAAATAGGTGAAGAAGGTGAAGAAGAGTCAAGAGAACCTGAAGAAGGAGGTGGAGAAGCTTACTTCTGCAAGTGATATCCCTCTAGATCTCCCCATGGAGGAGACTTCCCCTGCCGCACAAACAGCACAACCATCAGAGAAGGAGGCCGACAGAGAGCCGGTGAGACGATTTGTGATACCCAAGACTGAGGATTTGGAGATTCAGCTAGAGGATGCCGAGGGAGGTGATGAGTCTGGACAGCCACAAGACCCCACCAGTGACCCCATGCAGACAGAGACCTCATAGGGAGTTTTCTTTACTCTTTATCTCTCCCCTATTCTATTTTTGCTTTTAGCATCGAGGACAATGCTAATTTTTATTTTGGGGGGGGGGGAGGCTGGCCTTATTTTGATATGATGATTTTGATGACTAGTGTGTAATAGCTCTGATACTATTTTTCTTTATGTTTTTACTTATCGTATTTTCATTTTCGTTATTTTTCACTTTTGGTATGTATATAACTTTACCATTCCATGTATATATTCATCCCTATTTTGTGTATATTCGTTTCACTCCCCTATTGTACATATTCATTTTACTTTCCATATTTTACTTTATAACTTCTTTTGTAATTCTCCTTAATAGCTTAGCTTCTTTTTACATTTTTTCGTGATCAATAAGCCCTTGGTTTTCTTAATGCCACGGTTCTTTCCAAAGGTGGAATTTGTGTGAACCGGGTGGCTCTTCCCAACCATGGATGGCGTGACAATCTTCTTAAGGGACTGAGTCTGTTTTTCTTTTTATTTTGATTTATAGTAGTAATGAATAAAAGTGACTCAAGTAAGTTTCACTTGGCACTAG
Source organism: Nicotiana undulata (assembly GCA_005239495.1). Taxonomy (NCBI): domain Eukaryota; kingdom Viridiplantae; phylum Streptophyta; class Magnoliopsida; order Solanales; family Solanaceae; genus Nicotiana; species Nicotiana undulata. Next base: position 103,530 of record ML285905.1, read on the forward strand.
CACATTTACCTTTGACCTCATGGTTAGAAACAAGTTTGTTGACGAGATTAGCTCTAGTTGTGACCTTTAGAATCTTGAGTTAACCAAAATTATCATCAAGTGGGTTCTGTGATCTTCAATCTTAGCTAGGGTTGTTGTGGACCCTTGACTCTATTCTCTTTAATAATTCAGTAGCTTGAGAGGTGAGGTTTTGAATTGCAAGTCCAAGTCCCATGCCAACAAGTCTAGAACTTGCCCCAAATATTTTTCTAGGCGAAATTCTAAGTGTAGATCGACTTGAGAAGTGATTATAGGCTCTTCTTGGTCCCATTTGAACTTTGAATACTTCCATAGAGTACCATTATGATATCTTTAGTCAACCCCTTTGAGCCTAAACCTTTTTTATTCAATAACCACATTACAAGCCTTTATCCGTTCTATAATGACCTTCTCTTGGCACCCAATCTTTCCTTAGCATTCATGATGAACAATAGGCAAAAACATAAGTTTGGGGGAGAGACGAGGACTTTCAAAGTGATGAAAGGTTTAAAGAACAAAAAGAATTGATGAAAAGGAAAGGCAAAGAAAAGGATGAAAAGCCAAAAAGAAGCATGTCAAAAGAAAAGCAAATGTTAAAAGGATTCAAGAAAACAATATTGAAAGACATGGAATGATGAGAAAAGGAGAAAAATGACCGTCATAAAGAAGAAAGAGTGACAATGTGTCTCTATAGTTCCCCCAAAGAAGAAGAAAATGACTCAAAGAGTCAAGAAAGCGTGAGTCGAATTGAGAAAATGGAGTGCTTAAGGAAAGATGATACTATCATAGTTCATTATGTCCGATCTTGATCCAAAAAGCCTTCATTACATCTCGCTAGAGCCTTATAGGATTTCAAGTTGAGTGAGCTTATATTAGTGGTGATTTACATGAGGGGAAAGCCTATGGTACTTAGAACCGGACTTGTGACATTCTTTTGAGAGTGATGAGCGCACTTCTTTACAGTTACGATTTTGAGTGTCACATTCTATAAGGTGAGATTAGCTCATGGAGAGTAGAGGAGAAGGAGTCTGGGATCCATAATGACATGCGTGAGAGAGTGAGTTTCCTTGATGAATTGATTCAACTCTGGATGCTCTTGTTTCACATTAGATCTATGAAACTCAAGAAGTCATAGTATAATGTTGTTGATGCATTTGTGTTGATGGTAATTGTTAGTCCCAATTGATGCTTGATGAAATCACCTTAGGACATCTGAAATTTTCTTTTCTTTTTCTTGTGGAGGTGGGAATTACCTTGTTTGCTTGAGGACAAACAAAAGCTTAAGTTTGGGGGAGTTGATAGCTAGGGATTTTAGCCTATTATTTGCTCTCTTTTGCTTAGGTTTTGGGTAAAAAATGCTAAAGATATTTCTGAAAACTGACTTAATATGCTTGCTTGCAGAGTTTGGTCAAAATGAGGCAAAGAAGCCAAAATAAGCTCATAAAGGAGTCAATCTTGCACAAACCAAAGGTTGGAACTGGACCGCTGACCGCGATGGAAAAATGCGGTCGCGTAGGGTTCACTGCTGAGGCGGATACTTTACGCGGTCCACGATATTGAGGTTCAGAGAAGCTGTATTTTAGAGCAAACACCACTGCTGACCGCGCTACAAAAGCGCAGCCGCGAAACCTTTGGCGCGGCCGCGACCGGATTTACTGACAACGACGTTTGAGATTCAAAGATTGCAAAGTGGACTCAAAAGGAAGAACGCGACCCGCGTCCAAATTACGCGGCCGCGTATTACTCTTAGGCGAACGCGGTCACTATTCCGCGGGAGCGTGAAATAAGGTTCAGAGACCTTGCACTTGAAGCTTAACAGAAGAACGCGGTCCGCGTCCATAATACGCGGCCGCGAATGAAGCTCACGCGGATGCGGTGGATTTTACGCTGTCAGCGAAACAAGTCCCAGTCCAGATCAAATGAAGAAAAATGCGGACCGCGCTCGTTATTGTGCGGCCGCGAAAGTCCAAGCGCGGACGCGCCTATTATTGCGCGATCAATGAAACCTCCGTAGGGGCATTGTTGTCCAGAAATTTCAGTTGTGTATAAATAGATCTTTTTGACATTTTTAGGTTAAGTTTTGTATTAGGGAGCACGTGAACGGCTGAGCTTTACCATTTTGAGTAATTTTAGAGTAGATTTAGCTTCTATATTTAGATTTTTATCTTGTATTTGGATTTTATGGCTTATATTCCATCTCCAACTTTGATTTCTACCATTATTATGAGTAGCTAGACCCCACTGTTAGGGTTGTGACCCACCCTAGTGTGGGTATTTAATGGGTCTTTAATTTTAGGGCATAATTGTTTATGGGTTAGTGATATTTAGCGTATTTTATGCTTTAATTGTAGAATTGGTGGTTGCAAACACTGATTCATGCTTTTTTGACTTTGGCTCTTCTTGAGAAAGAGGGCCTAAGTCTAGGAAAAGTAGGCTAACAAGGAATTGGGGTGAATTCAGGAGATTGATAGCCCCAATTAAAGGGTTAAACCTAGAGATAGTGATACCCGACTTGAGCCAATTTCACTTGCATTGCTTGAACACCCATTTGGGCTTGAGAAAGCCAAATCGGGCAAAGTCACTCAAACTACCGAGAGGTATAGAGTGAGTATTTAAGTGTGAAGGTTATATCACGATCCCAATTATAACAAGATTGTCCTAGTTTCTTGACCCCATTAGTTACTCACCTAGGTGGAAGTCACTTCCCTAGTGCCCTTTTATCACTTGAAAAACTCTCACAAAAACATTGTACTTAGATTACTTTTAGTGTTCATCAGTATAAAAATTTGAATAGAAACAATCACAACCATGGTTAGAAGTGTAATTAGAAACAACACGCACGACTAGACTAGGTAGAAACACAACTCCCATATTAATTCCCTATGACAATCGATCCCGACCTATCGGGTAAAACTGCATCTACCACTCCTCCCAACCAATATTATTTTGTGAAACAGGCAAATCTCTTAAAGGTTCCCTGTCTTGTTTTACCTCCCAAAAAGAGGAAAAAGTATTTTACTTTTACTTTTCCTTGTTAATCCTTTAAAAGAAAGCTAAACTAATTAAATTTTAAAGTGCTAAATATTAGTACTTCTTACAAAGTTCAAATAAGGAAAGTTTTGATCACAAACAAAACTTGGTTGATTTCTATTCCTAAATATTAGGAAAATAACAAAATAATTATTCCTAAATATTAAGAAATGTGTTAATGACTATTTTTAAATGTTAAGAAAATAAGTAAACTCTCTTTTAAAAGGGTAAACAAACGAACAAACCATATTTCGCTAAGGTCATTGTTTAGCTAAGAAACAGTGTATAGTACTAATTTTTATCATTTCCTCTGAGCAAAACTGTAATTTTTATCCCCTTTCATCAATAATATTTGGCTTGAAGCAGGCCACACATCATCAATTTGTGACATTTAAAGGCAGAGCCAGTGCTAAATTTCACAGTATAACCCATATAAGAACAAGGGTAACAGGAAAAAATGATTACATGTATACATTTTCAAATCCTTTTGACATATGTTCCTGGTTCTTTCAAGAAATAATAACCAGCAAAAATATTTTCGAAGTCAACAGATTATCGGTGTTTTGTGACAAACGCTGTTCTGTGCCTGCTCTCGTCCACGAAAACAGGTAGCACTCAAGATAATGTATCACATTTCAAATCTCGGAACTGTGACTGCAAAATCATTGCAGTAGATTTGGCTTTGACAAGATGTTAATATCGGTTCAGTTCCCGTCGCTTCTGCTTCACCAGCCAGAATGGCGACTCTCTGATCTGGACGAAAACTGTGACTCTAGACCAAATCCAAAGTCAAGCTCAGAACGACTTATAGGTGACCTGTCGCTTCCTCTACCTCGAATATCTCCAATGTCTTGAGAGTTACGTCGTTGGGATATCTTCATGAGATCATCTCCGATCTCATGATCTTCTTCTACCTTGACTCTTCTATCGCCATCAGAGGTATCAACTTCCGTTACTTGAATGTTTCCTACCTTGCTAGACTTAAATGCCTCGTCATGTACATATCCGCGGAAATTGTTTTTCGAAGGTTCTATCCTCGAGCAGAATACTTCAAGAAAATTGTTCGTGCAACCCCGGTCATACACATTGATCCTGTTATCTCCTCTTAGTCCTCTATGACGAAAGTTCTCATATGTGGTCTATAGGAAACAAATCAAAATCACGAATAGGAAAAAAGGAAAGAAAAAGAGCACATTGATATGAAATAGTGTTGTCAAAGGCTCATTTAAGGCGCGCTTAAGTCCTGAAGCTCGGATAAGCTCAAGGAGGGCGCTTCACCTTGCTTAAGCTGTGCCTCTAGTGTAGGCAAGGCACTAAGGCATGCACCTCATTACCCATGAGTTCTATCTTGAGACGATTGGTACTAAACAGCAAATGTTATCAGCAAATAAGTGTATTAGTTGTCGAGGAAAACATTAGGAGTGAATTTGTCGTTTTTTTTCTTGAATGAGTGTATTTTTATTCTCTCCTTAGTTGCGCCTTTTTTTACTAATGCTCGCACTTAAGTTGCGCTTTGGGCTTAAAGCCCCAATTGACCTACAGCGCTTCTTAGAGCTTTTCGCTTTTGACAACACTGATATGAAATTAATTTTCTGATCTGCAATCGACACTCGACAACCTCAAAAAATTTAATCTTATGAAAAGTTAATTCTTGTTGTAAACTAAAGCAAATCAGAACTAAATTATATATTGACATAAGAGGTGTAAAAGACTAACCTGATTTTGGCATATGAGATACAAATGGAAGCCAGTGAGACCTCCAACAAACCACAGCGAAACAAAACAATACGCCATCAGTGCCACTGATGCAGGCGATACTTTAATAGCCTTCCAAATAGTTCCATAATCATCCACAAGAAGCTTAAGATACAATGCCGACATGGAGAAGACGTAAATACAGAGGAGAGCAGTTGAAGAAACAAATAGGAAGAAGCAACGATAGTTGCGCTGTACACCAAAAAAGAAACAAACGAGTCTCAAGAGGCAGTGAAGGAGCAGCTAAAAGTAGAAAGGTGAAGTTCTTTCTCATAGACCTTTCATTTACAAACACGTAAACAACTGATACAAAGCAAACAGGGAAAGCGTACTACTTTTTTCTGCTTAAGAAACCATAAAAGTAGTTATAAAAAGAGTTGTAGAGAAGGAAGATCCATTACCTTTCCAATGCATTGACCCACCCAAGGGCAATGGTGATCAAACCGCTCCACACAGTTATCACATACTGAGCAATGAGAGCATCTTGGTGGACGATATAACATGCATGTTTCACAATATTTAACTCTTACTGGCAGACCATTGACTAGGATTTGTTTGGTGTGAGGCAAAGGTTTCCCACCGGCTTCATTGGAAGCTGAAGAATCATAACCTAACACTTCCTCTGGAGGATGAGAATTACGTGGAACAACGCCTGGATCCTTAGTTGATGTTGCAAATAGAAGCAAGAAGACCTATTGCCAGTACGATATCAAGACTATGAATTACTAATAAAACAATAGAAGAAAGCACGACGACACTAGGGGACTGCAGCTACAAATGTACTAACTAAAGTGTTTAGATGAGATGTCACACAGTTCAACATGGTATCGAAGTAGGCAAGAGGTTTTCTGTTAAATCTACCACCACCCAAAAAAACAAAGAGAAATATTTCCACACGTTTGATCCATGAAAAAGAATCAGGCCTAGACATGAGGGGGCGTGTTGAGACCTAATATAATTAAGTAATTTCAAGTGTGATGGTCACACAGTTTAACAGTATCGCTAGCAGAAAGTTAGAAGGAAATGAAGTATTTAGCCGAACTTTGCACCACAAACGATAGAATATTACAGGCCAAATAAAGGGAAGCGAACTAACATAGATTGTGAAGACAATTGCTAAGACCATAATTGCATATCCTGTACTTCCTGTTGAGAATTCGTGAACAAGATTTCTTGCAACAAATACGCAAAATGTAACAACAGGGACAAGGATAAGCGTAAAGGTGACAATCAGTGACTTAGCATCTGGTCCGAATATCATCCTCCCATCAAATAAGAATCTCTGCAGATTACAAACATTACCCAAAAACAAAAGTTAAATGCCAACACACCGTCAGAGAAGAATAAATCCTATAATAGCATCTCATTCCAAATAATAACATCAACAAACTAGTGACTGGCAAGTGTAGCATTGGTGAAGCCAACTGCCTTAAGTTTTCCATGATACGTTCTAAGCATTTACTTTGTGTTTGTTGTTTCTAGTTTTAGTTCTTTTGACTTCAAAACCACACCCATTCAATATTATAACATAATTTCGGTATACCTAGTCAAGGTTACCATGTGCGATTGCAGTTCACCTATGCGTAGAAAATCCACAACAGTGTCAAATTGTTCATTAAAACAATAAACCTAAATAACTAACTGAAACAATAGCATTACTACTAATACATCGTCATCCCATCAACAAGCAAGAAACAATATGTAAGACGCCAAAATCCTTAAGCTCAAACATGTGATAAACCAATACAACTAATCCAACAATCCAAAACACCAAATTTTCATATCTTGTCCAAGACTGGTGATTAAAGCGCACAAAACCCAGATCAAATTCCGCTTAAGTAAACCAAATCCAGATTAAATTTCTCCAAAGTAGATAAAAAGGCAAACATATCCATAAAAAGCCATAAGCTACGACAACAAAATCAAAGTATACTCTCCAATTTGCATAATCTTAAGTTCAAAAGAATATGAACTAATACAACTCAACCCAGCACCCAAGGGTGTGTCCTAATGGTCGACGAGAACTATGAGGTCTCGTGTTCATATCTGAGTAGAAGCAAAAGAAGCTAGGTGATTTCTTCCCAAATGCCTAAACTTTGGTCGGCAAAGTTACCATATAGCGGGTAGACATAGGCGAAGCTAGAATTTGAAGTTTATGAGTTCGAAATTGTAGTTCGTTTAAGTTACTGGTGTCTAAATTAATAAATTAGTACATGCTTAATTAATTAGTACAAATACTGGATTTGGACCAAAGCTATTGGGTTCGACCGAACCCGTATTACACATGCTAGCTCCGCTTCTGCTGGTAGGAGATGACATGTATGTGATGCAATAGTCGAGAAACGTGCAAGCTGGCCGAGAATTATAAAAAAAAGTACAACTTAAACCAGCAACCCCCAACAAGCTAAATCTTCTTTTCTTGTTGAAGACAAGCAAGTAAAGCAACAAAAATCCAGATCAAGTTCCACAAAGTAAAACCAACCCATTGAGTTTTAACACAATATATACACACCCAATTAGTCATATTTTAAAAAAAAATAATGAGCTTAATTAGAAAGAAAATGAAAGAATACACTACATAACAGTTTGCATTAAAATGTATAACATAAATATATGGACTAGAAAGAACCTTACATTGTTCCCTTTCCAAGATTGATACACTCTCTTGGGTTTGGCCATGAAATAATGATTCTTGTTTTAGTTACTTTACTAAAACTGGAAGAAGAATAGAAGAAGAGGGAAAAAATGAACAGAATTTGGAATTCTTTGTTTTCATTTTTATTTTATTTTAATATTTTGTTCTTTCATTCTTTCTTTTCAACTTTTGTGCATACAAATTCGTGTCAAAATGGCGGTCTGTGGTTCAAAATGCGGTGGATTAATCATGGTTATATGGCTTTTCCTTTCTCTCTCTTTTTCTTTTCTTTATTTCTTTGCTTTTCTTCTGTCGGCCCTTTCTTTTTCTTATGCTTTTTCTTTTCTTTTTCTTAATCTAATGACTAATGTGCGAACCTTAGTTCTTTTTCCTGAAGAACGAATATCGCATTTAGGTATTGTGCGACTTTAATTAGTAGATATCTATATAACAGTATTATTATATAATAATTATTTATTATTGTATAATTAGTTCTTTTGACTAAATTATCCTTAATTAAAATTTGTATATGGTAACTTGACACGTAAATAAGGGCAATTATATAAAAAATGTTAATTCCTTTTTTATTATGTAAGAAGAACACTTATTTTAAAGAAAAAATAAAGAAGTTAAAAGATCACTTATTACACCAGAGAGAGTAATACTTAATTAAGTGTTCGAGATGAATCATAAGAAAATTGTTGACACCCTTAATATAATGTTATTCGTTACATTTTGAGAAAATAACCTTTGTTTCTAAACATGTTTGTTCCTCAGTAATGAGCATCTCATTGATGGAAATATAGTCTTCAACTTGTGCAAAATAATGATCAGAGTAAAGTAATTAGGTCTGATCGTTTAACCGTTCTTTTTAAGAAACAAAGAAAATACTCACTATGGTAACTTGATAAGGCTAGAGTAAATTAAATGGTGATAAAATAAGGTACAATCAAGCGATCGACTACAACATTTGGGGTGTGTTTGCTACGAAGGAATAATATTTTTTAATTTTTTTATGTTTAGTTGGCTTACATGTTTTGGAAAATGTTTTTCTTATCAATTTATTTTTCTCCAATTGGAGGAAAATGTATTCCCTATAAAGTGAAGGGAAAACATTTTCCAAAACACTTTTTTAACATTCCGCACCATATTCTCCATCCCCACCAATCCGCCCCTACACCCCCACCCACCCCAACCCTATCCTAAATAAAAATATTATTAATAGTACTTTCTTTTCATGTTATTGATAGATTTTTTTATTTCAACAAATTAGTATTTTTTTTATGAATATCTCTAATTATATCTTTTCTTTTTGAGAGATCAAGTTTTATTTTTTTCCAGTGAAAATAAACTTGTTTACCCTTAAAATCGAAAAATAATTAAATTTATAATGTGGTTAAGGATACGTGATTTTACCTAATATCAATTGTTAAATGCAATAGTTAATAATAGAAATTGGCAATAAAGTAAAGCAAACCAGTGTTGAAATGCAATTCAGCCCTCGAACTGACTGATACTAGAATAATGAAGTATAAAGCAAACTGATGAACAAGAGAATATGAGTGAAAAAAGAGTGTTATATTGCTTTGATATGCAATAATAATGTGTCTTACAAATGATTAGAACCCCATTTTATATAGTAGAGGAATTCTACCTATAGTACAATTCTAATTACAGAAGAAATCTCATGATTAGCTAAATAACCGTTATTGATTTGATCCGTTCCGAGATTTCGCCCAAGATCTTCGACCAGTCATGGATATCTCGCCTTTATGTTATTATGCTATCTTTGGTCTTGCTCGATGTCTACCCTATTTGGTCTCGATCCTTGTCGGTCTCGATCTCGAGAGGTACCTCGAATCCCGAACTCGGTACCTTGTCCTCATGCCTCTATCTGATCTATTACAGGGCCGATCTTTGATCCATCCCCCCTAGTCTTGGTTAATCAGTAAAATCGTGTGGGCCCCGTTTTAACTGTATACATATAGTCCCCTCGTTTTTTAGAGTGTAATGACAAGAAACAAATTGAGCCTTTGATTTTTACCTCGAACTGTCATGACGTCATCTCCGTGATGTAAGCGACAAAAGTGACCGAAATATCCCGTCGGTGCAGTTCCCCAGGTTATTAATGTGTGTTAGTTGGCGGTCGACCACTTGCTATTTTGAACCGTTTCCGTGAAATCCAAAAGTAGGCCTCTCTTTCACTCTTTCAAACTTTACTTTCAACTTCTTCTGCTCTAACTTTCAACTTATACAGTCCTCGACTCTACAGAGGTGGGCTAATAAAGCTTCACCGTCGGGCTACCAAGGTGCTGATTTCGAGCATAGATGAGGACAAGGATCGAGGCTGGATGGGGCGGTTCGTTCAAGTGAAGACTTCGGACCTGATCCTAGCCGAGAAGATGTCGTTTCCCGAGAAGTGGAATATGAAGCGTAAGTACAATCCCACCACTAGATTCTATTTATTATTTTGCTTCTTTACTTTTTCTCATTGATATCCCTTTCCATGGTGTAACGGCTACTTGGATGCCCGGTGTAATTCCTAACCTCGAGAGCTGGGTCAGGGACCTGGCCTCGACCTCTACGTATGCGATTTATCGAAAGGCCGGTGGGAAGCCAAAAATCATGGTAAGCCCCTTTTCTTGTGTATAGTAATTTGGTTAAGACATTCCTCCCAAACTTACTCAACTTCATTTCCTACAGGTCTCGACAAAGATGCAGTCATGAGGCCCCCACCTGGCAAAGAAGAAACTCCAATGCCGGTCCCGAAGTCGGCGAAGGAGAAAAAGAGAAAGAGGACCTCAACCTCCGAGGATCTGGATGATAGGTTTAAGCTTAAGTTTCAATGATGACAATAGTATCTTTTATTATATTTGCAGGACAAACAAACAGGAAAGAATGGAGATGATCAGCAAGATTGTTACTTGATTCGAAATAGCAAGAAAGGAAAGAATGAAGATGTTGTTACTACAATCAAGAAGCAAATTGACTCGTCCTCAATCAAGGGAACTTAGATTGCCAATCATGGATTCTCTAGGCGTAATTACTGGGCTCGTGAGTTATGCTTCTCCAGGCGTAAACGACTTCTTAAATCAAGTTGTGACAAGGAAGGTCATAATCGAATCTGGGCTCTTTAAAGAGCAAGATTCGAAGAGGCGCCCCTTGGGTCAAATCCCTTAATCAAAGATCTTGTGCCTCTGATTTCGCTGAAGACTCAACGACTCTTTTCCATCCTATAAGAAGGATGATCTTTCAAGAAAGGAGATTGCGCAACTACACACACTGTCTTCTAAGTCTGTCTACTTCTTAGTTCAAACACTATAATTCTTAGTTATCAGTGTCTCAAAAGATAGAGAGATCTAGAACACAAAAGAGAGTTGTGTCAACTATTTTGAACTCAAGTGTTGATACTGTTCGTTGGTGGTGAACGCGATAAAACCATCCATATTGTAACTTTGTTCAAAGATCTTAAGGGAAACCTTGTGACCCAAGGGAAACTGGATGTAAGTACCACAATAGTACCGAACCAGTTATCACGGCCCAAATTTCCCTTCGTTGGGTATCATGATGGCACCTAGTCTTAGGGATTAGGTAAGCCATAACAACAATAATAAAAGAAATCCAACAATCTCAATATAGAAATCTTGATAGAATTACAAATGTTCCCAAAACCGGCAGTACAAGTCATAAGCTCTACGAATTTATTCTAAAATCTTTAATTACCACTGTTCGGAATGAATACTACAGGGTATGAATAATAAATACAAAAAAAGGTGACTCCGAAGCCTGCGAACGCAGCAGCAGGTGACCTTGAGTCTCCCGTCAATGATCCACACAACTTCTAACGATAATTACCTGGATCTACACACAAAAATGTGCAGAAGTGTAGTATGAGCACACCACAACAGTGCCTAGTAAGTATCAAGACTAACCTCGATGAAGTAGTGATGAGGACTAGTCAAGACACCACTGGTCTAACAAAATAAAATGACATGAATATAGAAATAACTACATCTATCTAAGACTTCACGGTATAATTTACAACAATGACAATATAATGCGGAAGGAAGTTACAAACATTAACCAACAGAACAACATAAAAATACATAGAAAGATGGACAGCAAAGCAAGCCAAACCGGAAGAAAACCACAACACATAGAAAACACTAGTAACTCGACTCTGCGTCAGTTTTTTCACATCAGGCCTTAGCCACTAAAATCAATAAACTGGTGGAAACTTGTAAACAACAGTTCATATGAAAAACTTTGAAGATATAATCATTTCAGTATAGAAAGATCTCCTTTGAAACATACTTCCTCTAAACGTATATATATGTATCTTTAATAAAGAGAAATACTTAGAACATAGTTTCTTTCAAACTACGTAATTTCCAAATATACTTTCCAATAAATGACTTCCAAATATTATTTTCTGCAAGACAAATGCTTTTCAAATATACCTTCGAAATAAAAGTCCTTCAGACATAATCTTCTTCGAAGCCATTACTTTTCAATAATACTTTTCAGTAAAATCTTTTGATCATAATCTCCTCAAGATAAATTTACCGGAACTCAGTCCGTAACTCAAAAATTTCTATACGGTACATGGGGAATATCAAGTCTTTTCAATAATGCAGTAAGGGAATAGTATGAATATCCAAATTAAAACAACAGAATAATAACACTTAAACCAGTGCGGTAAATATGAAACAGGAACAACGGAAATAATAATACAAAGACAAGTGCACGACATCACCCTTCGTGCTTTTACTCTCATCCTCACCATAAATCAATAGAAACGACACGACATCACCCTTCGTGCTTTTACTCTCATCCTCACCAAATAATAATAGAATCGGCACGGCATCACCCTTCGTGCTTTTACTCTCAATAATATGGCACGACATCACCCTTCGTGCTTTTACTCTCAATAATATGGCACGACATCACCCTTCGTGCTTTACACTCTTTCCTCACATGATAATGAATATAAACAATGGCACATCATCACCCTTCGTGCTTTACACTCTTTCCTCACATGATAATGAATATAAACAATGGCACGACATCACCCTTCGTGCTTTACACTCTTTCCTCACATGCTAATGCATATAAAATGGCATGGCATCACCCTTCGTGCTTTACACTCTTCCTCACCCAAACAAATGAAATGATAGCATCCATACAGGGAAATCAACATCATAAATAACAACAAAAACCATACTATCCCGGCAAGGGAGTCAACAATGAAAACAATATCACCAATAACATGAATAATAATAGAAAACACACTGTCCCGGCAAGGGAATCAATAATAAAAACTATATCACCAACAACATGAACAATAACAGAAACCATACTTTCCCGGCAAGGGAGTCAACAATGAAAACAATATCATCGATAGCCTGACTGATTATCAAACTAAACCGAAGTAGTACTTTAAGGAAAATCATATAAATCACAGTGTAAGACTCACGGGCATGCTTGACACCAACGAATGGACGTTCCAACTACGACTAAGAAATTATAGGGCGAGATAATACTAAGTCTAGTCAATTAGGTAGTTTATGAAGAGAATATAGCATGGTGATAGGATAGGTAAAATATTCAGTTATGTCAATTAAGATCAAATAGACAACGAAGAAATCTAAAAGCAAGTAATTCTAATTTAAGCAGGAAATGATGAAATTTGCAATCAAGGACTCAAATGTAACAATTACAATTCATACACAGGTAATATAAGAACCTACGAATCCTAAAAGTCCAACCTATTTGCAAATAAGTCCGAGTACGCACTCGTCACCTCACATACACGGGCTACAATCAACAAAGAAGACTCAATCCTAAGGGTAGTTCCCCCACACAAGGTTAGGCAAGATACTTACCTCAAAGACGACAATCCAATACTCAAAAGCGCACTTCTCGGGTGAAAAGACCTCTGGACGGCTCAAAATCAACTAAAACAACTTCAAAATGCACATAAAACGTATAAGGAACTATTCCGAATAATAAAGTTTCAAGCTTTACAAAATTATAAAAATCGACCCAAAAGTCGACCCCCGGGCCCGCACCTCGGAACCCGACAAAATTTACAAAAACCGAATACCCATTCAAGTACAAGTTCAACCATACAAATTTTATCAAATTCCGATACCATTCGGTCCCTCAAATCATGATTTTTCCATTTAGAAGTTTTCTTTCAAAAGCCACATCTTTCTCAACTAAAACTACAATCTAAATGATAAAATCAAGAACAAATTCATGGAATATATTTAATTCTAATGGAAGAACACTTACCCATTCGATTTGTGTGAAAAACCCTCTAAGAATCGCCAAAATCCGAGCTCTAGAAGTCAAAATATCATAAAAATGGTGAAATCCCCGATTTTGGATTATATTCTGTCTGCCTAGATATTTGAGAATTGCGATCGCGGACACAAGGATGCGATCGCATAGAAATGCTGTTGGCCAACAGGGTACTATGCGATCGCGAATGAGTTAATGCGATCGCATATAAGAGAATTATGGTCACTGCCCAATGGTTCATGGCGAACGCGACAAGGGGAATGCGGACGCAGAGAAGAAGAACATGGTAACTATGCGAACGCAGGGGCTCCTACGCGAACGCAATGAAGGAAAAACCCATTTGCCTCAGCCCTATTTCTCTACTGTGCGAACACAAGGGTGTATGTGCGATCACGAAGAAGGAGAAAATGTACTTCTGCGATCGCGAACGTATATGTGAGAACACATTTAAGGAAAGACTGGGTAGGTCAAAGTAACACTATGCGATCGCAAGCACTACTATGCGATCGCATAGAAGGAAACCAGAAGGCAGCATCAACAGTTCAAAAATAGGGAAAATTGATCCGAAACCCATCCAAAATGCACCTGAGGCTCCCGGGACCCCGCCTAAACACACAATCAAGTCTTATAACCTAACAGGGACTCGCTTGAGGTTTCAAATCACACAAAACAACAACAAAACGACGAATCAAACCAAGAAATCAGCTTATAGATTTTCAAAACTTCAAATATCAAGACTCGCGTCGAAACCTACCAATTCAACCCGAAATTACGTGAAACTTTGAAGAAAAGTCATAAATAACACCACGAACCTACATCCATTTCTGGAATCCCATTTCGAGCCCGATAACAAAATTTCACCTATCGACCGAAATCGCCGAAATTCTAACTTTTGTCAAATTACCTCAAATTACTCTACGGACCTCCAAAACCAATTCCGGACGCGCGCCTAAGTCCAAAATCATACTACGAAGTTGTTGACATTAACCAAAACTCATTCCGAGGCCGTTTATACAAAAGTCAAATCTTCGGTCAATTTCCACCACTTAAGCTTCAAACTTGAAATTTTTCTCCCAATTCGACTCCGGATTATCCGGTAACTGAATCCAACCCCACACACAGGTCGATATACACAATGTGAAGCTGTTCATGACCTTACGCCACCGAACGGAGTTTAAATTTCTCGAAACGACCGGTCAAGTCGTTACACCAGTATAAATCACTGTGTGTTTATTTACTTCTCTTTACTGCTTTCTTTCATTCTGTTATGCAGTTAGTCAAATAATTCGTGTGTTAGTCGACTAAATTTTAATTAGTCAACAAATCCCCCCTCTTGTACCTTCAATTGGTATCAGAGCAACGCTCAAGATCTTTGTTTAACCGCTAGTGAGGAAATTAGTGAGGAAAAGATCATGGGATCCAATACTGTTGTCGGTGCTCTCTTCCGAGAAGGAACCTCTCAAGTTCGACCCCCTTACTTCAATGGTCAGCATTTCTCTCACTGGAAAGTCCGCATGGAAACGTATACTATGTCATAGACATCAAAGTATGGCGTGTGTTGATACCCAATTTTTCCCTATATTATTTTTAAAAACACATATATATCTCTAAAACAATGAATGAGAATCAATCAATATCTTTCCATAATTTCTGCATTTTAAAGGATTTTTAATTAATTTATCCTAGTATTTTTAGTGTATAAATAATTACTAATTGTATCACAAATGGTTTTATAATATTTGATTGCTTAATTTTGTCATTTACATTCTACTAAGCTTTAATAATTTCTTGACTAGCCATATTTACATTTCTTAGGTTATAATCACAATAACTTTGCAATAACAGCCCATATGAGTATAATTAATTTATTTTACAAGAAATTGACCTTTGACATTTTTATAATATTAAGTAATTATTTTAAATCATTTTTATGTATCAATAGAATTTAATCATTTTATTAGCTATTTTTACAAATTATTTTATCAAATTAATTGGGTATTTAACAAATAGCCTCTTTTAATTTGATTTAATTTCGGACCTGGCCCAAATTACTACCCTAGCCCAATAATAACCTTGATCCATAACCCATAACCCAATTTCCTATGACACGCCCCAATCCAGATGGAATCCTGGCCGTTGATCTCAAAAGATCAACGGTCCAAGATCCTTTTCCTTTTTTAATTAACCCCTAACACCCTAACCCTAGTCACTTTCTACTCAAGTCTGTTCAGATCTCTATAGATCTGGGATGGTTTTGAGTTTATCAGATATTTCTCTTTAAAGATCTTCTGTTTTTCTTATTATTAACCGATTTTCACTTTTTTCTCTAAAACTAGGGTTTCATCTTCCTACGTTTCTGCAAAAATTTTCTAAAAGAGTTTGAGTGTTTAAACTCCAGCTCTCTTTGTTTGCTCGATTGGTCTTCATATCTATGTTCTAATCACTAGGGTTTCTAATTATTTCACTGATTGTTATGATATTTGCCCGTTATTCTTTGGCTCTGTCAGTTAAAAAGGATTAATTGATTTTATTTACATATTAGGGTTCGAAATTATATTTTCTGTTGAAATTGGTATTTCTCTGCGATTTTTATCTATTTTTCCTTATTTGTGACTCATAACTGGTACTACTTTCCTTAATTATGCTATCGATATGATTTCTGGGTTTTGATTTATTCTGACCAACCTATAAATGGTACCTGACTTACTTCTTACCTTTTTAAACTTCAATCTTGCATGTTAATTGATTCTCCCTAATTTGAGTGATATTTTCGAGATTCTGTTGTATTAATTGATTGGGTATGCCCTAATTAACTGGTTAATTTATTTGCATACCTTATCGGCGAAATCTTAATTTTCTTTGCCTTATTTGTTTTACTCTGTTGAATGCTATATAAACCTCACCATTCTGATTTTTAAACACACATAAAGACATAGAAAAACACCTACACACACAAAAACTCTTACTCACACTCACAACTGTAGTTCTTTCTGTTACTTCTACTTGCTGCACTGTCTAGCCGTCTTGTAATGATCCGGTCTGTCGTTATGTAGAACCTGCATTATAATTACTGCAATTGCCTTGTCATAGCTTGGTTTAACTGTTATTGATGTGTTAGAGTTGGTAGGCTTGAAATCGGAATGGTTGTAGTGAGAGTTTAGTCATTTAGTCTCTAAAAATAACCTTAAAGTTGGAAAAGTCAACTGAGATTTGACTTATGGGTAAACGACCTCGGAATGCAGATTTTATGGCTCGGATAGCTTCGGTAGGTGATTTGGGACTTAGGAGTGTGTTCAGAATATTTTTGTGATGCCCGGTGTAGAATTATGCTTGAATTGGCAAAAGTTAGTTTTTGGTGATTTCCGGTCGGCAATGGAAAATAAGCTATCGGGGTCAGAATGGAATTCCGACAGTTGGAATAGGTTCGTAATGTCTATGTCTGCAAAATATCAGGTGTTTTTTTGGATAGTTTCGGCGTCGTTGGTGGATTTTAGAAATTTGAAAGTTCTTAGGCTTAAATCCGATGTGATTTTAGTGTCTTGAGGTTATATTTAGTGTTTTGAGAGTGCAACTAAGTTTGAAGGATCATATGTGACGTGTTAGTATGTTTGGTTGGGGTCCCGAAGGGCTCGAGATTGATTTCGGGTGATTAACGGAGGTTTGGACTTAGAAATTTCAGCAATACAACTACTGGTGCTGGTGTAACCGCACCTGCGAAAGTTTGACCGCAGGTGTGGGTCTGCAGGAGCGGACAAGGTCGCAGGTACAGTTAGGGGACCGCAAGTGCGGTCCCGTAGGTGCGAGTAATGGGTCACAGGTGCGGAAACACTTGGACAGAATATAATTAAACCCTTCCGCGACCATAACCTATTTTAACACCATTTTTGAACGGGAAAAGAGCTTGGAGGCGATTTTGAAGAGGGAAAATCAGTGTTCTTCATAGAGGTAAGTATGTTGGACCTTAAAACTCGATTGTAGGTGATTAAGGAACATAATTTCAGTGCTTAATTCATGAAAACCAGTAGAAAAAGGTGGGGTTAGGGCTTGAGATTATGAGACCTTTAGGGGTCGATTTGAGGGGTCAAACGAACTCCGATTTTAGCGTTCTTTATATGTACGGACTCGTGCGATGATGAAGAACATTTTGGTATAAAAATTTCTGAGTTTCGAGATGCGGTTCCGGGGGTCAGGTTTTAGCAAATTTCGGGTTTTGAGCTAAAATCGATATTTTTCAATAGGAATTCATCCCTTAAGCATAATTTGATGATAACGGTCTGATGTTTATAGATTTGTAGCTTTCGGGAGTTTATTCGAGAGGCAAGCGTATTGCGGAATAGTTTCCGGGCTAGTTTGAGGTAATTAATGTCTTTAAATCCTGTCCTGAGGGTATGAAACCCCGGACTCTACACCCTTTCACGGGTTTTGGAATGCAAAGGTTGGAACTTTGGAAATACATTCCCTATTTAGGAAACTATTGAGTTGCGAAACTGATTTTTAAGCCTATGCTTAATAGTATTGATATATATTTTGATATGATTTGGGCTGTAAGCCATGTTTGGGGCCTAGTGCCGATCTGTTTACCCCTTGGGGGCTATTTTTACTATTTTCCTCACTTGATATGTTATGATTTTCACTCAGTCTTTTCTTGATAATTGTTTTGACACTCAGAGTATTTTTGATACTATTTCTTGAAATTGAAACACTGTTTTTGGGTCGAGAACCCGGTATATTTATGGCCTGAAGGGCAAGTTGAGAGTGTCTGACTGAGTGAGGCTGCCTGCCTATATTGTGAGGATGTTATGATATGAGTGAGGCCACGGGCCTATATTGTAAGTGATTTATGCCATGATGTGTCTTGTTATAGCGCTTGGGCTGTAGGAGCCCCTTCGGAGTCTGTACACATCCCTAGTGAGCACAGGTACCTAATGAGTGATGTTGCCCGCGGGGCTGATATTGTGTGACTGTGAGGTTGCCTGATGGGCTGATATTGAGTGATTGTGAGGTTGCCTGATGGGCTGATATTGAGTGACTGTGAGGTTGCATGATGAGCTGATACAGAGGGAAATTGTTACGAGAAATGATTATGGCCTGAGGGGCAGATTTATGATTATTTTACCGAGTTTTTGAACTATGATTCACTTCGTTTTTCAAAATGATTTTTACTGAGATATATTGAAATTATACTTGTTTCAAAGGTTTCTGGAAATTGATTTTCGAACTTATGTATTTGATGAATACTTTACGGTGACTTGGTGTTTTACTGTTTTGTGAATTGGTGTATTTGTGCTGTGTGTTTCTTATTTCTCAGACTGTGATTTATTTTCATTACTACTGAGTTGGCGTACTCATCGTTACTCCCTGTGCCTCTGTGCACAGATCCAGGTACAGGCTCGGAGTAGTAGCTATCTCTGTTCGTTAGCTGCAGTTTTACGTGATTTCGAGGTAGCTGTCCAGCGTCCACAGCTTCTCCATTTCCCTTCCTTATTTAGTTTTAGCATTTCATTCCTAGACTTTATTTAAGACATTAGTAGAGTTAGTTTTATTTCGTAGATGCTCGTGACCATGTTGACTCAAGTCTTGGGAGGTTTTGTTTAGAGTTGTTTAGACTATTATTGGGGCGCTAAGACTTAAACAATTTATTTTATGCTATGTTTGCTGTTTATTATTGAATTGTGAATTACTGTAATAAGAACGAATGGGTAGTGATGTGATGGTTGGCTAGCCTAGTTCCACGATTGAATCAATCACGACCTGTTAGGATTTGGGGTCGTGACAAGTTGGTATCAGAGCTCTAGGTTACATAGGACTCAACGGTCATGAGCAGGTTCAGTAGAGTCTTGCGGATCGGTACGAAGACGTCTGTACTTATCTTCGAGAGGCTGTAGAACTCTTAGGAAACACCTCTATTTTTCTTGAACTCTTTTGTGCCAATCTATTGATTCTTGAAATCTAAACTTACGTTGTTTCATTCTCTCACAGATGGTGAGGACACACAATACCGATTAGGGTGACCAGACACCAGCCAGACCCACTAGGGGTCGGGGCCGTGGTAGAGGTAGGGGATCAGCCTGCGCAGCAGCCAGGACAGTACCCCAGTATCCCCTTATCGTTCAGGATTAGGTTCCCGACGATGGTGCTTCAGCGGGACAGGCTCAGGCACCGGCAGTGCCTATTGTTATTCCGGGTCTTTAGGAAACCCTGGCTCAGATATTGACGGTGTGTTCCAGTTTAGCTCAAGCAGTTGCTATGTCCACTACTGCCACTGCAGCTCAGGCCAGGGGAGGCAATCAGAATCCAGCTGCCGAGACACCTGAGCAGGTTGTACGGGGTATTCAGACACCGGGAGCAGCCCCAGCTCAACTGGTTTCCCTAGTTCAGGACTATGTGGTTCCAGCTATGCCCGAGGATGAGCAGCATAGGCTGGAGAGGTTCAGCAGACTTCATCCTCCGACTTTCAGCGGCATAGAGGGTGAGGATGCCTAAGGTTTTATGGATAAATTCCAGAGGATACTACGTACTGTGGGTATTTTGGAGACCAGTGGGATCTCGTTTGCTACATTTAAGTTTACGGGTGCTGCTTTTACTTGGTGGGAGTCATTCAAGAGGCGTAGGTTGATTGGTTTAGCACCACTCACATGGCAGCAGTTCTCCATGATCATTTTGGAGAAGTATGTTCCTCAGTCCCACAGAGAGGAGAAACTCAGACAGTTTGAGCAGCTACGCCAGGGAGAGTTGTCAGTTACTCAGTACGAGATAAGGTTTTTCGAGTTGGCTAGACATGCTTCTGAGTTTGTCCCTATTGATAGGGAGAGGATACAGAGGTTTGTAGATGGTCTTACTTATCAGCTTCGGATCTTGATGACCAGAGAGAGAGTGTCTGGAGCTATATTTGATTAGGTAGTTGACATTGCTCGGGACATTGAGTCGGTTCGTAGGCAGGAGCGTGAGGAGAGGGAGGTCGAGAGGCCTCAGGGATCAGGTAGCTTCAGTGGTTCCCCTTCTAGAGGGCAGTTTCAGCACACCAAAGGTCATCCATTTAGACCTCTACAACCAGTTCGCCCAACTTACAGTGGTGTATCTTCGGGGCAGGGTCCTCGCAATTCTCATTAGGGACGTTCATCTTTTAGTGACCTTCCAGCTCAGAGCTCCGCCCGAGCATCATCTTATCAGGGTTCTTCTATGCATGGTTCGTCTGGTGGTTATCATGGTGGCAGGGGTTCTCGTCAGTTTTCATCTCCAGCTCCAGGTAGTTGTTATGAGTGTGGAGAGTTTGGACATGAGTGGAGGCAATGTCCCCGTCATCCTAGTAGTTCATCTCAGTAGAGGGTTCAGCCCCAGTCACTTCACCACCTACTCAGGCAGCTATGGGAGGTGGTCAGGCGGCTAGAGGCCGCCCTAGAGGGGGAGGTCGAGCAGGTGGAGGCCAGCCACATATTTATGCACTTCCGGCTAGGCCTGATTCTATGGCCTCAGATGCGGTGATTACAGGTAGTATCTCAGTCTGTCACAGTGATGCTTTGACTTTATTTGACCCTGGTTCCACGTACTCTTATGTCTCATCCTATTTTGCTCATTTTCTAAATATTCCCCGTGAGTGTTTAGTTACGTCTGTTCATGTTTCGACTCCGGTGGGCGATATTATTGTTGTGGACCGTGTGTATCGGTCGTGTCTTATATCTATTGGGGGTCTGGAGACCCGAGTGGACTTGATGTTACTCAGTATGGTTGATTTTGATGTGATTCTGGGCATGGATATGTTATCCCCATGTCATGCAATTCTTGATTGTCACGCTAAGACCGTGACCTTAGCTATGCCCGGAGTTCCGAGAGTCGAGTGGATAGGGTCTATAGAGCATGTACCTAGCAGAGTGATTACCTATTTAAAGTCTCAAAGTATGGTTGAGAAAAGGTGTGAATCTTATCTTGCTTTTGTGAGGGATGTTAGTAGTAAGTGTTGGCCCATGTCACTGAATGGGGTTTGAAGATTGACGAAAGGTGTCCAGTTGAACCAGGTCCATCATAGTATACACTTCTGAATGAAGCAGTTGGATCACGAATCGTACAAGTCTAGGAGATATCAGTGATTGCTAAGTATCAAAGAACTAAGAGAATGTCTCCTAATACAAAAATGTTGCAAATTGATAAGAGAAGATAGAAGTTGATTTCAGCTAGGACAGAAATAGAGGAAGGAAGTTGAGTTACAATCAAACTCATTTACCAAGGAAGAGTTGGATCAGAATTGAATCATGGACTCAACAAACGGACTCTATAAATAATCAATGTATTACTGCTGAAAGAGGTGACGCACAAGTGCTAAAGTGAATCAAGTTTTGAAGGAAATGTTCCAGAGGTTTTGCAAGCAGAATTGTTGTGCGATACAAAGGCTACAATTCAACTAGAAGGAACAGTTCCATTGTTTGTATATTGAGTCTAATTGATTGTAGTACGAATTTAAATACTATATCTTATCAGCTTTCATAGAAGCAATTGTAATAGGTACAAATTGTTCAAGTTAGAGTTAGCTTGAAATCTGTAGAAATTAGCTAGAGGCTAGTTGATACAAAGAGGATTAGAGTTAGTCCTAGGATTACAAAAGAGTTTATTTTGTAAGTCCGTTTTGGCTCAGAGTTTAGTGAAGAGTTTGAGCAAATCCTACTGAGGAGTAGGTCGTGGTTTTTTCACCTTTTGAGCCAGGTGTTTTCCACGTAAAAATCTCAGTGTCTTTACTATTACTGCTTATTCCGCAAACAGTATTAAGTAGTAGACTAAGAAGAACCAGGTTCTTCTTATTAGACAGCACTCAAAAATTGGGTACTGCATAATTAACTTGTATTATTGTGTAGTATTGAAGTCTAAAAAATCAATTGGTATCAGAGCAGGTTATCCTTGAAGAGGCTAACACCTAGGAAAATATCAAGATCAGTGCACCACCTGGGAACTGGGAAGGTCAATCAATTGCAAAGTCACCACTCTTCAACAGCCAGTACTATTCTTGGTGGAAGAATAGAATGAAGGATCACCTTATTAGAGAGGACTATGAAC
>ML285909.1:0-65511 GCA_005239495.1 Nicotiana undulata
AACCGATAAGAAATAATCGATTCGATTTATCGATAAATCGATTCGAATGCACACCCCTAGTTGGCCTCAAGCTTTTTTTATATGTTAGTATATGATATTTTATTCTTTGAGGTAAAGTGTTGTTCACTTTTAAAGCTCCTTGGACTGCAAATAGGGATGTGATTTTGTTTGGGAATATCTGCTGTTCATTATGGTATGCCTTTTTGACCTTGATGAGACTCTATCTGATTTTATGCTATCTTACTGTGGCCAGTTATAAGATTACCATGCATTTCTTAAAGAGTTAATGTTATGGTTGATCAGGTTTAACAGCTAGCACTATCAGTTACCCATTGGAGGTGGCAAGAAAGCGTCTAATGGTGGGTGCTTTGCATGGTAAATGTCCACCTCACATGGTCGCAGCACTTTCAGAAGTCATTAGGGATGAGGGTTTGTTAGGCCTTTATAGAGGCTGGGGTGCGAGTTGCCTAAAAGTAATGCCATCATCAGGCATTACTTGGATGTTCTACGAAGCTTGGAAAGATATATTGCTTGCTGATAGACGTCATGTGTTACAGTAGACATAGTAGCACAAGAAATGAAATGCGTACAATGATTTGACTACCGTAACATACTCAAGCTGGAAGCTGGCGTAAGATGGGTTAACTGTGATGCCTGTCATCATGATATTTGTTATAGCTGTGCATCCAGAATTTGTCTCCCATCTTCCCCACTCTTCCGTGTGCACTAAGAATTTTTTTTAACATTTCTGTAAACGACCGAACATGCATTTACGATTACTGCAAGAGTTACAAGCTTTTGCCTTTGTAATTTCTTCGAGTACTTGTTTCTCAAGGGGTCGGTGTTGTGGTACTACTTGGTTTGACTAGATAAACACTAAGGCATATCATGGCAAGGGCAGTCATTTTTGGAGAAGCAAATAGGCCAAGTTTGTTTTATTCTCCTACATGTTGATATGGGACAACGGGGGCTTCTGATTTTGGTGTATTTGGTTGATGCTCTGCAGTGTCATGTTTTTCTTTTTTCTTTATGTTCATTTGGTTGATGCTCTATACGGCACACATAAGTTGTGTAGTGGTGCAGAGTACTTGGTAGAAACTTGTTGATAAATTAACGAGACGGGAACATCACATTACGATGATTTTCTTCTTGAAAGGAATTCTCAAGGAGTGAGTGTATAAACTACAAAGTACTTCCTTTCCATTTTTGACCGTCTCTCAACAATGCCAGCTTTCTTACAAAAGAGCATTTAAAAATATATAATACGCCTAATTATTTTACTGGACACTAGGCTAGCCTTCTTTTATACAAATCTTTTTTAATTTGCTAAGTTAAAAGAGGATCTCACCAGTCTTCTCAACAATAGCAATCTCATTCTTTAATCTTTTAAAAAATTAAACTAAAACATTTAATTTGAAATAGAAGAGCCATGGAAGATCATGTCAAATATATAATGGGTTATGCTGAGATGGTGACCCAAGTTAACTGGGATTTGCTCCGTTTCCAGCTCTCATATATGCATATTTAGCTGAGCGATTTATAAAATGTGTAAGATTGTTGTTTTTGAGTGGCAACAGTGACCTGAATTGCTTTTGAGAATATTTTGAAGAAAGCCACGCCAAAGCAAGCAAATCTTGTCAACTAAATTTGGCATGCACAAAATATTTCTCCCAGAATACATGCTTGATTATTCAAGATATCTACATTCTTGGATACAGTTGGCAAATAAAACAACACACTATCTTCGTGCCTGGACAATCAACGAGCTTAAGCAGTACGCACAGGTGACCCCTACTAAAGGCCAGACAGGCACTCTCATACTGCTGCTTACTGGACAATCAACAGTCAGGCTGCTGGAAACAATTCTACCATCCACCAAACGAGTATAAAACTGACAATTTTGTTCAACAATCTACGGTTCACATGTTCCAATATCTGCATGACAAACGGTAGAATGTGCAAACATGTATAGATCAGAACACTAAAATTCTTCAAAACATGTCATAAATAATCAAACACAACAACTGCATCAAATAAAAACAACTTGCAGCTGTGCAAATAAAGCAGATCACTTAAACTCTACACACCTTCATCAGACAACTGCTCAGAGAGCTGTTCAAATCGAGCCACTATGTGTTTTCCGTAGGTGTATTTCTTCAAAGCATGAAGATGAACTCTGATTCGACTGAGCAGAATTTCGCGGTGCTTATCGTTGCTAATCTCGAGAATCTTCTGGACCACATAATTCGCAAATTGGTCCTTCATCATCGACTACAACAAGAGCCAAAATAGTCCAGTGAATATTGTCAATTTACGCAAGAAATCATTGTCATTATTTTAAAAATATAAGCACTTCACATTCACCATATAGAAAAGTGAGAAAAGGAAAATAGTGCCACACAAAATGCAAAATCTACCGTTGAGGCCACTTCTTACCCAAATTAGTCTAAAGATCAATAAATCCATTACTATCTTAGTCAAGGAGGACCAACCCAAGTGACAAGGGTGAGAATCCTAGAGTCCAAAGCTTCCGTCTTCCTGGAAGTACAATTAGTTGTGCAGTTAATGATCTCTCCAAACTACTTTGAGTTAACAATTAGCTTCACTACTTTTAAACCCACCTCTTTCCATGGTGGGTAGATTGTACTAGCGTTCTATATCAACTGGAAGAAAAGAAAAACATCATTCATGTGTCTTTATGCAAGACAGGATACCAGATCAAGAAACATGCGATATGATGAGAAAATTTATCCCAGATCCTACTCCAGGATAAAGTAATTCGTATTCAAAAGCTTGCTTGATCATACTTAACCCAAAAAGGTATAATATACCATGTTAAAACAGCGCATGAGCAGAAACAAATGAAGATTGGTGATGCAGAAGAGAGAGAGCGAGAGGGCGTGGAGGGTGGGCGAATACAGATACTACAAGCAGAGCAAGAGAAACCCATAGATGATGAGATGGTGGACAATCTAAGAGCTGTGACCACGGAATGCATCCCACAACATCACGACAGGTGGCCATGGCTAGTTTAGCACTGTTTCATAGCTGGACCATTAAAATAACCAAAACTCGCATCCTCTCCTTTTGAAAACAAAAATAAGTACAAACTTGCAACAATTGATGTATAAGATCCTCAATATATTGAGAAAAGGTCTTTTCCCTTCTCAACTAACAATTTATTCAAGTTATCCTGTTTCCATTCATTCCCTCTTCTTCTTTGGCTTTCTCCTTAATTTGGCTATTATACTTCTTCTTCCCCTTCTTAATCTATGGCTTTTAAAGGCTATTGAAGTGACTAATTCCTGGAAATTAGGAGGCGTTAAAAACAAAGAAATTGTTGGAGTTTCTATAGATATAAGGCTTTAATTGATAGAGATAGAGGAAGCACCGTAAAGATCAACTAGCAAGGTTTTGGGCCGATACAATAAATGATTGCGTACTTATGTCATGATGGAAGCAACACTTATCTCATGATGTGAGATAAAAAACAGGAATTAACTTATGTAATAGAGTCGATCCCAAAGATAGTAAGTATTTTCTTTCTTATGAAAGAAAGTCTTTTTCAAATGAAGTATAAAGGGTACTATAGGGTCCTAATTAAGATCCACTCAGTCAGTACACTAAAGCATTGATAATAAGTAAATATAACCATCCTCTGTTCTGCAGTGTCCCATCCAATAAAAGGTCAACACCGTATACTATTATTCCAGTGACCCAAAATATCTGAGACGCACATTAGAATCTGTTATCAAAATGAACTTTCTCCTTTCACCTGCACTTACGCTTCTTTCCTAGGCAGAATCCTTTGAACAGTTTAAGAAAAATGTCTACCATCCAAAAATAAATTTTCTGAAGGTGGCATCATTTTTTGTAGAGCAACTTCAATATTTCCCATCACTGGAAACATCCTTCAGATAACCTTTCAATCAGGAATCAGCACAACATCTTTTCCCCCTATTACAATGTGTTTGACTATTTCTCCTAAAAGGTTCTCACAATGTCTGAACTGGAAAAAGTTATTTTGAAGTGAAACAGAATGAGAAAAAGATTGCAAGCTGATGAGGCTAAAGAAAGAGCTAGGATATAATTCCAACTCCAAATAGCATATTGTTGATATATGAGTTCCATCTGAATTTTTCAAAAAACTACCATCTGATGGTAGAATTCTACGTTTTACACCTCAACTGAAGCCCGGTTGAGAAAACAGTTAGCACAAATAGGCAGAGAATGACCCGTAAAATTTCATTGGCAAATCACCATCAGTGAGTAATGAGAAGTCGGCTTAACTCAGTTTAGGCACATGGCCTTCCTCGTCCTTTACAAAGAGGTTTCACGGAAATTGCTACGTGAAAAAGTTGATTACAGCATCGCATATGTGAAAACGAAAAGTAAAGAATAGTAAACAAGATTCAAATCATCTCACCAGCAAATTGTCATTTGCTTCTGAATCTGCAAGAATCTCCTCAATCAAAAGCTCCCTCTCAGCAGAATCACCATATTCCAGACATTTTTCAACAACGTTTGAGGCATATTTGTGTTGACTTAATTGTACAACATTTCCGGTCAACCTTTCAATAATTCGACTTCTTTCATGTGGTTTTCCCCTCTCCAGAACATGCTGCAACGACAAATTCAGTTTCACACAACAATTTGCACAAAATTCTTATGATAATACTACCTGCGCCCCTCAGTCCATCCCTGTCCCAAAGACAAATTAGTTCTAGCACATCGTTTAGAGTCATTTATTTTTCTGTCTTCCATTCTCTTTAGGTAGGGGGGAGGGAGGGGACAGTTGGGTCATGGGTGCATGCAGACAACAATAGTAGCACAGACACCCAAGAAAACCAAAGGGAAGGATGATTTTATATCTTAGTTCTTATCAAATGACATTGATGTCTAATTGATAGGAACATGGCAGTCAATAAAATCAATGGCCCAAGGCAACAATTCAAAAAGATATTACAAACATTTAATAGAATTTATGTATATTTTTATTTATAGTTTACACTTCAAACTTTTTGAGAAATAGAAACAGTCCATTCAAAGGTAAGTTCTATAGAGCGGTGGTTAGACCGGCCATGTTGCATGGAGCTGAGTGTTGGTCAGTCAAGAATTCACATAGATGAAAGTAACAGAAATGGGGATGTTGAGATGGATGTGTGGACACACTAGACTGGATAAGATTAAGAATGAAGATATTCGGGAGAGGGTGGGCGTGGCTCCCGTGGATGACAAGATGCGGGAAGAGCGGCTTAGATGGTTCTGACACGTGTGGAGGAGAAGCCTAGATGCACCAGTTAGGAGGTGTGAGCGGTTGACTTTGGCAGGTACGAAAAGAGGCAGAGGGCGGCCTAAGAAGTATTGGGTAAAGGTGATCGGGCAGGACATGGCTCTTGATAGGAACATGTGGAGGTCGAGCATTAGGGTGGTAGGCTAGGGAGTAGTCGAGAATTCTTCCCTCTTTGTACCGGGTAGTCTAATAGAGTTTTGTTTAGGTTTGTTAGTGGTCTATGCTGTGTCCACATGGTTGGTTGCATAGTTTTGTGTTATTGTCCTTTCTCTTATTCGTGTTGTTAATTTATAGTCATCTTTTATTGTTACATGCCTTTTATTTTGTTTCCTTTCTCTTATTATAGTCTCTCTTGTTGAGCCGAGAGTCTCCCGGAAACAGCCTCTCTACCCTTTTCGCGGTAGGGGTAGCAAAAATAGAATAGATTGAATGCACGTGAAGAAGGAAAAACTAGAACTAACAAGGTAGGTATATTTAAAAATTCATGAGAGATAGAAACTTAACTTAATTTCTCATTCAGTTGAACAACCGCTACCAAACCTAAAAGAATTTGAAACCTTTTATTTATGTTAAAAATTATATATTTTCTATACAATTTTATAAAACACGAAACCCCAACACAAAGGATTAATCGAATTTTCTACCCTACAATTGTAATTACAATTAATTATCAAAAAAACTTCATTATTTTTTTGTATTCATTATTTGACCTTTTTATTTAATACAAAATTATTTACGAGAAGAAAACTGCCATCTTTGTTTAAAGGTCACAATTAATTGTCAAAGATATCATTATTTTCTTGTGTTCATTAATTGACCTTTTCAATTAAACAAATGACTTCATTATTTCATTGCATTATCATGATATTACGAATGTAGTAAATCTACTTTACAAGAATTAAGTTATTATTTCAATTTCTCAAGTTCCCAATTGTAGAAGTTTGTGTAATATTTTAGAACTTTGAATTAACTACTAAAATCTCCATATTTGTCAATAATGTTTTTGATAACAAGAACTAAGGTAGTGTCTTCATACAAATGGCTTTAGTGGCCTCACCCTTTAGCCAGCCATAAATAAAAATGAATTTACAAAACACTTAGAGCCCATTTGGACATAAGAAATTTTTTCCTTTTTCTCATAAAATTCACTTTTTTTTCGAAACCATCGTTTGTTCATAAAATTTCCAATTTTCACTTGAAGATGCATTTTGGGAATTTTCGAAAATTTGAAAAACTTCAAAAAGCCATTTTTCAAAACTTTCACTCAAATCACTTACAAACTTAAAAAATAACGCAAAATTATATTCATGTCCAAACACAACTCTAAATTTCAAATACCATTTTCACTAGAAAAATTATTTCACCATGTTTTGGAATTTTACAATTCTCATGTCTAAACGCCCAATAAAATATGCCAGTATAAGATGATAACGCCTTAGTTACAACATGCAAATTAAACTTTCTTTTGGTTTATGTGCTTTTTGATTGGATTGGAAAACAAATAGTTGCATATAAAGAACAGGAAGTTACGAAATTTGAGGATGAGAAAAAAAAATTAACGAAACTGCACATCATCCGGAAAAAAGATACAAACCTGGGTGACATAGTTCCCATATTGATCTTGAGCAAGAGCATAAGCAGACTCCAAGATTTCATGCACTATACACTGACTATGAGAGTTTTCTGAACAACGTTCCAATACTCTCTTTGAAAAATTCACACGAAATGAGATGAGTCAATTGGCAATAAAAACAAAGTATATATATATATATCATGGTACAACGTAGTTTAATATTACCTGGATTACACGGCAACCATAGGGATGAGTAGACAATATAGCTACTTGGCCTTGGAATGAGGAGATAATAAAACGAATTTTTTCCGTAGGTATGCACTCAATGCATTTTTGGATTACATGGTTCCCATTTTGATCTCGCACACACTTTAGTACATGCCCATCGAGTTCATGGACAAGTTCTATTTTCTGATCAAGATCGATAACTTCTAGGGCCTAAAAAGAATATCAACAACAAGACAATTCATTTTTGATCAGATAAGAGACATGACTTCTTTAAGCATTAAATATTCTTGAATCACTTGGACGAAAAAAGAAAAAATAAACCCCTACACTAGAGCACACAAAAAAGTAGCTGAATATATCTTCACTTCTCCAATACACTAATGGAGCCGAGGGTCTACCAGAAATAACATTTCTACCTTCTCAAAATAGGGGTAAGGTCTGCGTACACACTACCGTCTTCAGACCCCATTTGTGGGATTACACTATATTTGTTGTTGTTGTTTTCTTTTGTTTATTTATCTTTTTTACTTACAATCTGCTTTTTCTTTTAAATACAACTGACAATCTGCTTTTATTTTTAAATACATGCTGAATCAGCTCGAGGTCTATCGATTAGCAATATATGTAGGCGCTTGACAATATTTGAGTTGAAGTTGAAAAAAAGTCATACTAAAGTTCAGGGTGAAGGATATTTGTGGAAGTAAAAGTTACATTTGGACATGACCTTCATTTGAAAAAGAAGTAAAAGATTTGTAAGGGAAACCAATATTCATTTCAAATACACCTTCTAAATAAGAATTTCAATATTCCCCTTAAAGTTCAAATACTAAATTTCAGTATTTGCAACTACTTTTGGCCAAATATTAATATTTAACTATTTACCCAAATAGAAAAGTGAATCTAAAGAGTCAAAAATTGGTCGAAGAAGCCCATCAATCGAAGTATATATCATCAAAACTTTAATGAAGTGCAAAAGGGTAAGAAGGCTAAAATATGATATATTAACAATTTTGCTAAATTTTAAACTTTACCATTATTGATTTATTGATGATATTTCTTAGAGAGCATGTCTATCAAGAAATTCTTCAACATGGCTATTCCTCAAGGATCCTACATCGAGAAACTCTTCAAAAATTCAACTACTATTTTAATAGTCTCTCTCCTTTTTATTTGGGGGAGCGGAGGAGATACTATTTCAATCAAGTTTCTAAGAAGTACATTAGCAACAAAAGCCTGCTCGAGGGCACTACTTTTTACATGATGTACTGGACAATATTGTTTCCAACATTTTCTTGAGCAAATATTGTTTTGCCACATTTATGCAAGCGTGGTGTGATTCAAGTCTAGAAGGATTGAGTAACACTGACAAGTACCCGGGGAAACATTGACGACTATATACATAGGTAAATGTGACTACCGCTCTTTAAAATCTAACGGCCAAGGCTTGGAAGCTTATGCTCTAGTGCAACAACTTTTTTTTCATAAAAAAGGACAGAGTGCACTAAGCTCCCGCTATGCATGGGGAAAAATGTTGCAATACCCACCGTGGTGCTCAAACCCACGACCACAAGGTTAATAGCCTTGCGCTCCACCAATTCACAAGATAATAAAATTTTATTGATTGGGGAAATCCCCCTGGACATGTTGCATGTCATGCAAGAATAACAACCACCTTCTGATTCTAATTATGTTTGTGTACTTGAATTGAGAATATATACCTTTTGAATAACACGACATCCATACATTTGCAAACTTAAAGGCAGCATCTGTCCTTTTAATTGACATGCCAACATCTTTCTTTGCTCATGACTTCCATGCTCAAAGAACTGGACACAAAATTCGAGGGTTTGAAAATCTTAAAATGTCAAGACGTTAAAGTACAGAGAGAACCAGAGTGGACACCTTTTGAATGACATAATTCCCAAACACATCTGCCATTAGTTTTGAAGCATGTGGAAGAATTTCTTTGAAAACAGATGCCTTCTCTTCAATACTACATTTTTCCAATTTCTGCTGTATAAACCGACTCCCATGCTGATCAACACTGAGGTAAAAGAACCATTAACTTAATTTCACTTCTTTGGGATTATAAAGAAATTTTACTACACAAGCTACATGGTAAACATATACTACCTGAATTCAATTACACGACCTGCAATATCAGGGAGGTCAATTCTTCGAGCATTGCTTTGTTTCAGTTCTTCGAGAAATGAATGTCTTTTAGAATCATTAAAGCTACCAGAACCTCTTTGTGCAGGCCATCCAGAACACAATCCAATATTTCTACCTGAATTAGGGGTAGATTTGATTTCACTCCTTCTACCCATAGGGGATCCTGGCAATACAGGACTACTAAGAGGCGAGGCTGGAAACTGTTGTGCGAATCCCAGGCCTGATGGACTTCCAAAATAACTATTACCGGGACTTGGTAAGTTCAGGCTTCCAACAGGTGGTCGATTAAAATTCTGTTCAGCAATATAAGAAGGGAGATTTGGCTCCATATTTGAGGCATAAGCATCAACTTCTAGCCCAACCAGGCCCGATGATGGAAACCGCATATACCGACCAGGAGCAGCGTGTGAATCATCAACGGGATGATGAAAATACTGCATATGGAAAGGATCTGGGAAAGAAGAATGCACCATTAACCCATGATGCCCATAAAACTTGGTTAAATGTTGCAGATCACCAACTTGTGGAATGTTTTCTCCTGGCGTAACACTTTGACCACTGATGCTTCGTCCAGAACCAGCATTGATATGCACGGATAGACCAGAATGAGATGGATATCCAGCTACAAATGGAGGAAGAGAAGGCGAAGTCAAAGCATATCCCCCTACATTGTAATGAGGGGCATATACACCAGGTGGACTCAAGTTAGAATAGTATGGGTTGCCGGAAGCCATATATGCTGCAGCTGTTGCATATAAAGGAGGCGTGAGGCCAGAACCTTGAGGAACTGCTTGTACCTCAACTGAGGAGACCCAGCTATGACCATAACCTTTTGCTAGGCTACTCTGTAGTGTATTAGTCCCAAGAATATTTGCTTGAACTTGTGGGCTATTAACTTGGTAAGCTGCGATTCGTTGAGAGTGATACTGCTGCTGCTGTTGCTGTTCTACTCCATTCCTACCATGAAAATATTGTTCATCCTTGTTGTTACTAACCTCTGGAGCTGGAAAGTTCTTCGAAACACCTGATGCTATCCCATCACTGACTAAGAGCTCATTCACCAGAGGTGCCTCACTAGCTGATATTTCACCCTTCTGCGGGGAAGGTGACCTCCCAAGACTGTCAACAGAAGATTCTTTTTCAAGAGAAATGGCCAAAGACTGATCGAGGACAGCTATATCATGGTCACCTGAGACATCCGCACAAGCGCCTGCACCTGGTTTATTTGAAATGTCAACGGAGAGACCGTCCAGTTTAATAGATTGAATATCACAATCAGTTGGTTCCTCCACAGCAACATGACATGAGGGCCGAGATTGATTGTAAACTGGTGATGGAGTGCGAGGGAAGTCCTCCTGTGATCAATTAGTCAACAGTATAAGTAGCATGGAACATGAAAAAATAGCACCCAGAAGTCTAAACGATACTATCTTCTCATTCATTAGCACAATGTACCCGCAAGTCGTGGCAACATGCCTAGTATTTCAGGCCTAACTAATTAGAGATTAGTGTATCAAGCAATTAGATAATCACTGTTTCCCAACATCAGCAAGCCACTACAGTATTCATGACCTGAAGGCCCCGCAACTGTAACCATTGTCAAAGTTCATATTTTTTTATTCGTTACAACACAGACCACCACGGAGAGAATTCAAAGTTGCATTCAATGCAAAATTAGAAGAAGATTAAACAAAACTAGCATTCCAACATATGAAGTTTTATGGGCTGGGTATTTATCATAGCTTGCCAATCAGTGTATACGCTTAAGAAAAATTAAGTAAAACTTCTAAGATGTTGACAAGTCTGCACATGCAAACAGAAACTTGGAAAAAGAAAATAATACACATAATGGGGAAGGTATTCTTAAACTTCAATACCTGGATTAGGTCAACTAAACTTTTATGTTGACCTGCAAAGGAGGCCATGTGCTGTCCTGAAGCACAACTTTGGGCCAGATCGTCTAAAGCACTTCGTGGTAAATTTTCATCTTCAGGCTCCTCATCATGAGTTGAAAGAGAACTTCTACTCACGAGCAAGGATGCATCCCCACTGTTGTCAGAAGAATTTAACTGGCAGCTATCACCCAGATCCGCAAAATGGTGTGCCAAGTGCATGTTCTCCCTTGAAATAATAGGAGGAGGAAGCCTAGGATTCAAGTTGATATTAGAGCTGTAGTAAGCAGAATAGGAGGGATCAGCACGCATCTGCTCTTCAGATTGCCAGTTTTGCATGGCACTGTCTAAGCTTGCCAAACTCAACTTCCGGCCAGAGCTTTGATCATGGACAAGGTTACCAAAGGCTGAAAATGAGCCCTCCATACTTGGAGGCGCACTACCACTACGATTTGGAACCTTATTTCTATTATGCCCATGAATCTTATGACCTTTAAGAAGCAATCCCAGTTCATCAGCTGCCACTTCATTCCTAGGGGACACAAAGGAGACCATGTCCTTGGAAGGAACCCACTTTTCTGTTCTACTGTCTTCGAGTATTCTCATAGGGTTCTCGGTTGCCATGCTCAAGAGTAAGCAAACATATTTTAGTAACAAAAGTTTTCAGACATTTTATCCGAAGCCTTTCATCAATATAACATTAGGAGTTTACTCTAGACACAAAAGATGCTAAGCTGCGACGGCTACATATAATCTCTGGCAACTGGCAGATTTAGATCATAACCTATAGGGAAATAGAAGAAAATGTTTTTGTCAAAGAAAAAGAACAGGAAACAATTCACTCTCTCCAAGATTAAATGTAGTGAGATTTGTTATAAATAGGGATGGACAGACATATTTATTTAGGGACCACTAGAGTACACAAACACAATTTACTTGCTATATCTAAGTACTCGCCATGTGGTCAGAACTCACAATCTACCCTTGAGCAGAGGAGAAAATGATTGATGATAACATTGATATCTATGTCCGCCAGCCTTACATAGTTAACCTATTAGATAATAGAAAAATAAATGACGGCGCAAGGTTTCCAAACTTCTCAAGAGTGGTCATCAAGGCTTGAACAACCGTAGTTAGTTTTGAAACTTAAAGCTTTTGTTTTCCATTTTATCCATAAAACTCCATTTTATTCATAAATTTTCATTTTTCTCTTTTAGTGATTTAAAGAACCTGAATGGTTTAATTGCCTAAATAGATTGTGAAACTTTATTTTGCATATTAATGTCCAGTCCCTTAAAAAAATGCCACCAGAGACTAATATAAGAAACATTACTACGACAAAATGCATAATTCCCATTAGAAACCGCAAAAAAGTTCCTGCTTGTAAGATGCTATCCCAAATTACTACGCTCCGCGATGATACCGTATCAGTAGGATATTTGGCACCCAAAAGGAAAGCTACGTGAGTAAATAGCTAAAAGAAATCATACACACACAATTTGGACAAAATATCAACAAACAAAAAACGACTATAAGTCACCCAAAGGTGAATTAAAAAAATAAATCAAAAGATAATTGAAAAACAGCTATTTCAATAAAGCAAAAACCGTTAGACACAACGGCTCTGGTAGAATCGCATGCTAACCCTGATAGGAAGAAAGAAGACAGAGTACAAGAAAAACAAGGAGTAGAGTGAGTCAAACTGTAACATAAGAACCCTAGTAAACTAACCAACAACACACACATGCGCAGAGTAGAGTGTAAGTGACGTGATTACAGACCTGCTGACCGATCACAAGGAGAGAGTCTGCTACAAAACTTCCGGACGGTGTGTGATGATCAATTCCAGAGGCAGCACAGAGCTATACTTGGAGGAGAGAGAAGGAAGGAAGAAAAATTGAAGAGTTTTCTTGTTTGTTTAAAATTAGATTACAAATGTCGCTTGTAAAACCCCACCACGGGGTTTGAAAAATCCTCTCTTGCTCTATTCTTCCACTATTTTATTCTCTTTTTCATTTTTTTATTTATACGTACCAATTAGTCCAAAATGAAACTAAATGACGTATATACCCTTTTTATAAGACTTAGGGGTCGTTTGGATAGAGGTATTGGAACAAATAATGCAAGTATTAACTTTATGCGTTACTAACACCTTGTTTGTTATATTTTTTCAACATATGTATAACTAATACTTGTATTATTAGTTATACATAATACTTGGTATTATCCTATGTATAAGTAATGCATAGAAAACTATGGCATTAGTTATACCAAAGCTATTAATGCATGGGTTAGTATGGTTAAAGGCAAAATTGTCCTTAAAGTCCCTTAAAGTTAGAGAATTTTGAGAGCATTTTTGTAAACAACTATTTTTCTTAAAAATTATGCAACGCATTATAATTTTAATACACCACACCAAACAGTATATAAGAAATAATATCTGCATAATTAATGCTTGCATTACAAACACATGCATTATTAATCTATACATTACCAATAAACCTTATTCCGTATTATTCTTATGCACCCTACCAAACGACCCCTTAGTACTACTGCTAATATGGCAGTATACATAACTAGACCCTTGAACTTGGTCTTTTTTGTCACTTGGACACCTAAACATAAAGTTGTTCTTATCAGACCCTTCAACTAAACCACATATGTGCTAATTAGACACTTTGTAGTGACATGATTAAGTGTGTGCCTGTGTAGGGATCGATGAACGCGCGAACATGAGAAAAAGGTTGTTGATTATTATTATATTCTAATATATTATTCCAATTAAAGCTAATTTTACCCTACATTCTATTTCTTTTCTTCTTCCCGTGAACCCATCATTTTTCCTCTTAATTTTTTTTAAAACAAAATTTAGTGTACATGGATTTGACTATTCTCATTTGGCATGCTTGTTCTCTTTACACGACACTTGTAAGCTACACCAACTTAGACGAGGAATAGAGAGAATAGCGTGATATTTCAGCGAAATCGAAATAAGAAGAAGTGAGATGAAGTTGAACGGAGGAAATTTTCAGCGGGCTTTTTAGGGCACTAAGTTGCCAGAGCCGACAATATCATTATGTAATATTCCAGTGGTTGCCGCAAGGAATGACGTCATAGCTCCTGCAAAAGTAATAACAATCACAGCAGTAGGTGGGTATTCAAATAAAGGGGAGCACCTTGCTATCATGAAAACTATCAGGTTTTCCATTTTCTGAAAATGAGTTTCAATTTATTTTAGGGGTTAATTCTATAAGGTATAATAT
The DNA here is from genome assembly GCA_005239495.1 of Nicotiana undulata. NCBI lineage: Eukaryota > Viridiplantae > Streptophyta > Magnoliopsida > Solanales > Solanaceae > Nicotiana > Nicotiana undulata. Next base: position 14,422 of record ML285909.1, read on the forward strand.
TTTAAGGTGTTAGAGGCAACTGTAGTACACACGTTTTATTTTTATATAACTTTTTCTCATATGGTCTACCAAAGTATCTAATTGGCACAGATGTGGCTTAGTTGAAAGGCCTGACAATTATATATTTAAGTGTCCAAGTGATAAAAAAAGCTAAGTTTAAGGGTCCAGTTATATATTTTGCCTACTAATATTTCTTATTCCACATTCAGGATTTAAATATAATATGCTCTTAATTATACGGTATATTATGGGTTCAAATCTCATATTGGTTGAGACTAGTTTTAGTACATATATCGCATGCGTGCATGACGTCAATCAATATAAAACGTATACAAGATGAATATATTATTGAAAAATAGTAGTGACATTAAACTAAATGTAATACTTGTCTAAATGATGGAAATGAATGTTATTACATTGAACAATAGCTAAATGCAATATTTTCTGGTTGATTAATGTAGTTGAGTTAGTTATATAGTATTTGTAGTTAAAAGTATCTTACTATATAAGATACAAATATGTTATGTATTGCATTTTACCTAACATCTTTTTATAAAATTATCTTTATATGTCTACTTTTAACATGGTCTAAAATTTATTTTTGCAACTTAAGTATTTTTATGTGTTCATCAAAAGTTCATCAACATAATATGTTATAAGCTAAGTGGACACTTTCTTGAGTCCAAAAAAGAAGCCTATATTCATATGTTTAGTACTTATGAATGTAAGTCAGTCTGTTCAAGTGGAAGCCATGATTTAAATCTAAATTTCTTCGTTGACATGTTCAAGAGTTCTGGTGAGGGCTCTAAAATTTCAAGAGTTCGCAATGCTATGGATAATTTTTCAAACTATCAAAAAAAAAATTATATTTATTTTACTGTTTCAAATAAATTATTAACCTTTTTTTGGTTAAAGAGGATTGCTTTTATTAATAAACTAAATTGTTAAAATAGATACATCACAGGGGGTAACGTAGTTACAATTCTACATAGTATTATTGTAGCTGAATTTATTTTTTAAATTAATATTGCCATGTTAGCTGAAACTTCCATATATCGATACTTAAATTTAATCAAACTCTTAAAAAGTTAAAAGAAAAATGACCGTTGTGTTGATGTATCATGATTTGTAGGTAATAAGTTATTGATAATACTTGGAAAGAAAGATACTAATTCATATACGTTAGAGAGGCTAAGAATAAGAAATTTTTTCATAGCCACGTATTTAACTGCAAAAGCACTTTTGAAGTTCATATGCTCTGCAAAAGTTGGTCAAATAAGGAAATTTTATACAAAATAAAATTTTAGTTGAATTTATATTCCTAAATCCAGATTATTAGACATTCTATATAGTTCAAATATGGAAAAACAAATTAATAAGTAAATCTTAATTAATTTGGAATTTTTAATATTATAAAAATAAGTAAATAATTATTTTATCTAATATAAAATCTATTAAAAAACGAACCACATTTCATTAAGGGACTTCGTGCATTAAATTGGCAAAAGGAGTTTGTTGTCTTTGACTAATTGAAAACTTCCTTATTCACAAAGTAATTTTATACATTTTATTGATTTTAAATCCTAAATATTAGGACTTTTTATATAATAATGATACATGAATAGTGTTAAAATTTCTCTTTTTTTATGATAAAAAACTATATTTTATATTTTAAAATGTACGATATCGAATTTGTCATATACCAACCAAAGGGGTTGAAAGTAAAATGTCTTTTTATGTTTTAGGTCAAGTTAAACTAAAGGAAGTGTGAACTAGAAAGAAAGAAAAAACTAACATCATTCCACTATGTTATCTAGTGATTCTCTATTTCATTTAAGAATTATAAAAAGCAAAGATTACGGATTAGCTTCGCGGCAACCGTCTTTTTGTCTATCGCAGAAATGATTCGGCGTCAAGGAGTCTCCTAGAAGATAGTTCAAGGTGTGCATTCATATTTTTTGATATGTATAAAAATTTATTAAAATCTATATCATATTAGAAATTCGAAGGTCCTTGGTGAAATATTATTCGTTTTTTTATCCTTAAAAACTATATTTCATATTAGACAAAATAGTCATTTGATTATTTTTCTAATATTTAGGACTCCAAAATCAACTAAAATTTTAATTGTTAAAATATTTCCGTACGTAAATATATAGCAACACGTGGTCAAATGTATGACTTACAAGAGATACAAATAGAATATTAAATCTTCACTTACATTATTTTACTCTCACATATAAGGGTGTACATGGACTGGGTTGGTTACCAAACCAAACCAACTATATCGGTTTGGATTGGTTCAATTTTGTCAAATTTTTCGGGTTTTCGGATTTTTTTGTTACATGAATATTATTCGAATCTTTTACTTTGTTAAAATTATAGATAAAGATTTGATAAGTGAATATATATTTAGTAAATATTAAAAAAATTGACAAACATATGATCTATTAAAATATTCCAATGGGAGAATTTTGTTAGTAACACATGATAGTTATTTTCTTAGTTGTCTATCAATAATTTTTCGTCAGTGTACGCTTTCAAGATTAACAAATGAGAGGATCCCAAATATTTTTACATTTTTTAAAAGAAAATTCAATATAAAGTATTAAAAATACATATAAAACGATCTCCATTCTTTTGCTCTCGGCGCAGGTTATGCTAACCTGCACCGTCCTTGACAACCATGGCTAAGAAGAGAGGTCGGCCTTTCAAAAATCCTCCATTAGTTACTATCGGAAATTCAGGAAGTGCTACAATCATAGCTGAGACAATTGAAGATGTGAACTCTCAGAAAATTGCTACACCGATTGGACCGCCATTCATGAACAAACATTAGAAGTGGGAAGTAACAGTGCACATGTAGGAGCATCGAAGAGACTGAACCTTAGTCCTTTGATAAATCAAGGAAGTTCAAATGTGGAGAAGTTGACAAGTCATGAGATCAAATCGAATGCAGTTCCAATTGAGACTAGCCAGAATCAAATTGATCCAATTGCAGAGGAGAAGGTGAATTCAATTGGAAAATCATGGGTGAAATTATTTGCTGGAAACAGATCAACAGAGAATGGTATGAATCTAACCTATATTGCTCCAGAGGTAGTAGAAGGTCAATATGTGGTAAATTTAGATAAAAAGGAGATTGAGAATGAAACAGAAAAATGGAAGAAAGCATTGATCGTATATGTCATTGGTGAAACGCCAGGGTATAATCAAATGCATAGTTACATTTCACAACAATGGAATAATGTTGCAGAGCCATATCTGTATTTGCATGAAGATGGTTATTATATGGTCAAATTTATGAATATAGATGATTTGTGTGAAATTCTGTATGGAGGGCCTTATACTATTAATAGCAAACCAATGATTCTTACGCAATGGTCATCTGAATTCGATTTCAATGCTGAGTTCTTAACTGAAATTCCGTTGTGGGTAAAATTCCCAAAGCTACCAATGAATTACTGGGGAATAAATTCTTTGAGTAAGATGGCTAGTGTGCTTGGGAATCCTCTGTTCGCAGATCAATGTACTGCAAAATAAACTAGGGTGTCTTATGCTCGTATTCTGATTGAGGTTAATGTTATAAAGAAGCTCCCAACAGAGATTACAGTAAATGATCCATCTGGAAGGAAATTTCAGCAGGCTATTGAATTTGAGTGGAAACCAGAATACTGCTCGGAGTGTTTGAAAATTGGTCATGACTGTGTGAGACAGAAACAAATAAGAAAACCATTACATACCAAAAATAAGCCTAGACTAATACCTACATGGGTTCCCAAAAATAAAGAACAACAAACAAAGACTGATATTAGGATGGAACAGAATGAAGAGAAGGATGATAATGACAAAGAAAAGGGTGTTGCACAATCTTCAGTTAACAGCAGGGAAGGAGGATGGACACAAGTGAGAGCAAGAGGATCAAATTCAGGTACTAAAGCAATAATAGTACCAATGCAACTTGATCATGAGAGCATCACAATAGAGAATGGTTTTCAAATGTTACATGTAGGGGGACAGGGAATGATGAGAACAAAGCCTCCTGACTTAGGAGGAAACACAAGTCTAACTCAATGACTTGGCTTTTCTGGAATATTAGGGGAATAAATAAGAGGTACAAACAGAAAGAACTAAAGGTGTACCTTAAGGAGAACCATATAAAATTATCAACTATTATTGAAACTAGAGTTAAACAGAATAAAGCATTACATGTAGCAGGCAGAGTTGCACCAAAGTGGGAACTGATTTCAAATTACAATAATGCACATAATGGAAGAATTTGGATTACCTGGGATCCTAAATGGTATGAAGTACTGATGGTTTATGAAGATGCACAATTTATTCACTGCATGGTTGATGGTCTTCAAAATGGGGTCAAGTGTATGCTTACGATCATTTATGGCTACAGTACAATTGAGCAGAGGAAAACACTTTGGGATGGGATTCAAAAAATTGCTCCTGCAAACAAAGTACCTTAGCTTGGCTACTTTGTGGGGATTTCAATGATGTACTTTATCCACAAGATAGACAATGATCCCCAATTACTTTGGCAGAAATGCAAGATTTCTCAAATTGCTGCAATAGTTTGCTGTTAAATGAAGTCCCATGGAGAGGTGAGTATTATACTTGGACAAATAAACAAAAGGGAGCTCACAGGGTATATAGCATAATAGATCGGGCTATTGCAAACGATGAATGGATGATTCAATATGGGCATTTGACTGCAAAGTTTGGTGAGCCTTTCATTTCAGATCACACACCTATACTGATCCCATTCAGACATGCTAGAAATAATATTAAAACTCCTTTTAGATTCTTCAATGTTTGAACTGAACATAGAAGTTTCAAAAAAATTGTGGAGGATGGATGGAAAAATAGGGAGGGCAGTGGGAAGATGAAGAATGTATGGCTAAATTTGAAAAAACTTAAGTCAGCTTTCAAAATACTGAATAATGAAGAGTTCAAGGGGATTAATGAGAAGATCACAAAGGCCAGAGATACATTAAAGAAAATACAAAAAGAGATGCAGCTAAACTACTCAGATACCTTGGTTGAACAAGAAAAGCATTGCCTGCGGCAACTGGAGAAATGGTCTATGATAAAAGAAAGTGTATTTCAGCAAAAATCCAGAGCTACATAGATTAAGCTGGGAGATTCAAACACAAGGTATTTCACAGCAGTAATGAAAGAGAAACAACAGCAGAAGCAGATCATGGAGATTACTTCCTGGTCAGGTTTAAAGCTAAAGGATTCTAAAGCTATCAAGGAGGAATTTACAGCTTTTTACAAGACTTTGATGGAATCAGCAACTACTTCTCTTCCTGGTGTTAACATGTTGGTGATGAGAAATGGACCCAGATTATCTCACTATCAACAAGCTGAATTGTGTGCTGATGTTATAAATGATGAAATCTGTGAAGCTCTTAAGTTCATTAGTGATCATAAAGCCCCGGGATAGATGGATACAATGCTAGATTCTTCAAGCAAGCTTGGCCAATCATCAAAAATGAGGTATGTGATGCTATTAAGGAATTTTTCATTACTGGCAATATGTTCAAAGCTATCAATTGCACAACATTGACCTTGCTCCTAAAGATCCCAAATTCGAGTACTGTGAAAGACTATCGACCTATTGCCTGTTGTACTATGATGTACAAAATAATAGCAAGAGTTCTGGATGGAAGAATGCAAAAGGTCATGAGTTATATTATTTCTGAAACCCAGGCAGGTTTCATCCCAGGAAGAAGAATAGTGGACAACATCATTCTTGCACATGAATTGGTGAAGTCTTACAGTAGAAAGCACATCTCTCCTAGATGTATGATTAAGGTTGATTTACAAAAGGCATACGACTCTGTAGAGTGGTGTTATCTGGAACAAGTTTTGGAAGGCCTAAATTTTCCAGTAAAGTTTACCAAATGGTTGATGGATTGTGTGACCACAGTGAATTATACCATTCTTCTGAATGGTGAATCCATAGAGACATTCAATGCTGCCAAGGGCCTAAGGCAATGAGACCCTATATCTCTTTTCTTATTTGTTATTTCCATGGAGTATATGAGTAGACAGCTAAATGAGTTGCATTTGGACAAGAAATTCAAGTATCATCCTAGGTGCAGTAAACTACATATAACTCATTTGAGCTATGCTGATGATTTACTGTTGTTTGCAAAAGGAGATACTTATTCAATCAAGAGGCTACATGACTGTTTTACTAACTTCTCAAATGCATATGGATTGCAAGCAAATCTGAGTAAAAGTGCCATTTACTGTGGAGGATTGGACAGGGGTACCATTGACATAATCTGCCATACTTTGGGTTATTCTCAAGGTCAATTGCCCTTCAAATACCTGGGAATACCTCTTGATACAAAGAAACTGAATATGGTGCAGTGGCAACCTCTTATTACCAAGATAGTTGCAAAAATTACATCCTGGACTGCTAAGAAATTGTCCTATGCTGGCAGGGTGCAGTTGATACAAACCGTTCTTTTTGGCATTAAATCTTATTGGGCTCAAATCTTTTTGTTACCAGTTAATGTGATGAAGTTGAGAGGCTCAATGTAGAAGTTATATGTGGTCTGGTGGTGATGAAATCACAAAAAAGGCACTCATAGCTTGGGAGAAAGTATGCTTACCTAAGATTGTTGGAGGGCTCAACTTGTGTAACATGTACATCTGGAACAAAACTGCTATTGCCAAGACTTACTGGGATCTCTCTCATAAACAAGATAAGCTATGGATTAAATGGATCCATAATGTTTACATTAAGGATTAGTGTGTCCATACTATGCCTATTCCTGCAAGTGCAAGCTGTATGGTGAGGAAGATATTGGAGGCAAGAGTGATCACAAGTCAACTGAGCAGTCCTTTAGTGGACAAGAAAAGCAAAATAAAGCAGATTTATCTTCAATTGATTTTAGTCCTGCCTAAAACTACCTGGAAAAGCCTTATGTGTTCTAACACTGCCAGACCTTAAGCAGTGGTAACAATGTGGTTGCAATACCAAGGAAGATTGCTTACTGTGGATAGACTAAAAAATGGGGGCTCAGGATAAATGAATTGTGTGTGTTATGCCAAAATTGCTTGGAAACAAGGGATCACTTGTTTGCTGAATGTGTTTATGCTAGAAGACTATGGTGTAGATTGATGCAATGGACTAAAACTCAACATAGGGGCAAGACTACATGGGAGCAGCAGTTACAACTCATCTGTCAACTTTCAAAAGGAAAATCAGCTATAGCAAAACTGATCAAGATGATGTATGCTGAGTATATGCATGCCTTATGGAAAGAGAGAAACCAGAGATTTTTTCAATAGACATATAGGGATAATACAAGTTTAGCAAGGGAAATAGCTTGCATATGTAATTACAGGGTTACTGGGAATGTAAAGACTCTAGTACAAAAATTGATTTTCTAGCATCAGTTAGTATATGCTAGGATAGTTATAGAGTTGAGGGACTATGTGCTATTTCTCACTGTTCAGCTAGCTGGGAGTAGCTATGTTTGCTTTGTAATGTTGTCACTTTTTGGTGATTAATAAAAATATTTAATTACCAAAAACAAAATACATATAAAAAATTATATATTTATATATCGATTTGGTTCAGTCAAACCAAACATAGTCGAACTTTTTAATTAATTTGATTTATTTTTTCAGTTTGATGCGGTTTTCTGGCTCGCTTTGAACACCAGATATTGAACTCTACTACACCACTAGTAAGACATCCCTAATTTTTTGATGATTTCTCAGTGAGGTAGATGGTTTGGTTAACTACTTGGAATATAATATCCATTTATTATCATGTTTTTGTTAGACTATAAAATATGGCTTTGTTTTAATCGAGAATGGACCAAGTTGATGGTCTACAGTTGCTAACTTTTTATTCCGCATGCTACAATATTCATGAACAATGCGATAACTTCGTGGGTTTTTCCCGTTATCTAGAGTCTTTGAACTTGTCTATGTATTAGTTAATATGCAATATCTAAAATCTTTTACTAAACAAATTACAACCGTTGGATTAAAATATATAAAAAAAAATTATGAAATATTAATAGCTTTAATATTTACTCTTATAAGATATTAGGTAAGCTGCATTAGGTTTGACATAAATGAAGTATTATCGCAATTGACTAATCAAACTCAAGTTACTCATTCTCATGTGCATTCCATGATCTTGATGTAGGATCACACCCCCTCCCCATGTTTTCCAAATTCCAAGTCCTTCATAGTCTTGTCACTCTGTCATGTTATATTTACATGTCTTGCAAGATCTACATATTAAGAGCCGGTTTGGACATACAAATTTTTTGCTTTTTTTCAAAATGTTTTTTCAAAACAATGTTTGGTTATACCATTCTTACCAAACAACTTCACTTGAAAATCCATTTTCAAATTTGAAAAACTAGTTCTCACCAATTTTTCAATTGAAAATAAGAATTTGCTAGTCTTTAGTTTTACAAATTGTACCATATACTTTTAAAATTCATAAATTGGCCCCAGCAATTATTAAAGAATAACTTGTTCATATTCATGTTGTTTTTGGCTTAAATTCCTTCTCTGTGTATTAGTAGAATTATACAGATTTTGCATCTTCTGTGTATTGCAGTAAAGCAGAATATGAGTTAAACAATAGCATTTTAATTGTTTATTTCAATTAGGATAATCAAATTGGGGTGGTTTTGATATTTTTTACAAATTGTGGGGGTATAAATCATGTTTCATGATTTTGAAAAAAAAAAGACATTCAAATATGTTACAAATATTATAACCAAACACAACTTCATCTTCAATTGAAATTTTAGTGAAATTTCAAATTCCAATTTTTTTTGGAATGCATGTCCAAACGCCTACTAAGAATCAGGAACAGAATAGACGCTTGCATTCTGTGCAGTAGACTTGCATTCTGTACACACTTGTAAGAGCATGCTGCAAAGCTAGTAACCCAACCATGCAGATGGTATAGGTTGAAACTTTTGCTTGGCACATGCCAAAAGATCACAGTACTCCACATGATTCAGGCAGTCACGGAAGTCTGTGAAAAGCCTTTCAAACACTCTAGATTGGATTTTATAAGACCTTGAGTACGGGAAAGGTAAGATCACCTGCAAAAATATTGAAGGACGGACAAAGCACTATGTTACTAAAGAAAGCATGAAAATTGTCTGAACTATAAAGTAAGATAATTGCATCAAAAGACTCGAGTCTATTTGTTTTGACGCTCTTACTCCCCATCTTTAATATTTGGATAGTTAGCCTCTTATAATCAAACTCAACACAAAGAACTATCACTACAGTTTGATTTAACAACCATTGGACACAAGCACACATCAAGAACACTGATTTGCAGACACTCCAACCCCCTCTTTTGACCTTCAGAAAGATGATGCTCATAACAAGACCATCAATACAGGACACACACAGTGATTATCAGAGGTACGACAAAGAATAGAAGATTTTGTGATTTTGCTTACATCCCCTTCTGATGCAAGACGCTTTAGTAAATCAAATGTTAGCTCATTCTCTTCCAAGTTGTCGATCACAGCCAGCCATATTACTGAAGCAAGCTCATGAGCCATGTCCCTCGACTTACCACAGGCAATGAACTGATCTGGAGAAACAAAAAGATAAATCAAGATTACAGGGTTGAGAAGGAAAAGTTAAATGATGGGTTAATACCAGGATACTATGAGTGTAGAGAGCGTTAAACACTAAATAGATCCACGCTTCATTTCAATCGATGGGGCCATATCAAAGTTAGTTTCTGACATGACACCTATAATATAGACATGCGGTGCATTTACATAGAAGAACAGCACAACCAAACATAGTCTTCTGAGTCTATACAAGTACATATTAAAAAAAATGTTCCTTCTCCAAAATACTCCTCAAGGGATTATGATATCAAAGCCACTTCATAAGCTTGTTTGCCCTGAATTTTTGAACTGATATCAGATCTTACTGGAAGATCTCATGTATGTTGCATAATTCATTTTATATATCTTTTTATAAGTGTCTGCTGCATAACTTCATATTTCTGTTTCAGGATGACAGAGAAGCCATAAAAGAGGTAAATTTAACTAAAAAGGTAAGAAATAACGCCTAAATAAATTATGGCATGATCTGTAGTTTCTCCATTGCGTCACTTTTCCTGCTCAAATGTACGCCATTTAATTTCCGAGTGTTCCTTCACAAGCTAAAGCAGTGGTACAGCTTCATTGCCGGGCTAGCCATAGTAATCTGCAAGGCAGCCGATAAGCTGATATTCTATGCGTAATAGCATTAATCAGTTAAAGCCGTATCTGTTCAAGCAAGTAGCCCCTTTCCGGGCTCTGATGCACACAGTTTCTTCCAGTCTCACTAGTTCCACAAGAATATAGCACAATCATATTGTTGTTCCAATGACCCCTTCTCCGCCTTTTATTTTATATTCACTTCTGAAGGGTATTTTGGAATAGTCTGATGGCTGTAGTGGCTCCTTCCACTGTAGCAATATTGTACATTGGTTTAGTTTTAGCCAAGGGTTTATTTAATTCTTTTCCGAGGTTTCTACACAGTGCAGGGATAATTGTGAGATGCAGAGAACCGCTACTCATTAAAAACACCTTACTCCTAAAAGATATATTGTTGAGTATTGGAATGACACAGGTTCAAATGGACAGAATTGATATAGAGAATTTCTGTAGCCGACTCCAACATATTCTGAGCTAACTTTTCTCAGACCGGTATATAAATTCAAAGCACATGAAATAAAGCAGGCGCTACCATCCCATCTTAGATCTGATATTGTATCTTTTTCCAAATATCCCCACTCTTAATAAGAGAAAAAGAAGTCAAATGTTATCAAGGAAAACTTAACATCCAGAGTTTGGAAGTTTCGAGCTCAATAGAGAAGAGGCATTTAATCTCTAACAGCAAAGACATGTGCCTAATTGGTTGAGCATTATGCTGTCCAAATCAAAGCTCAAGTAAAGCCAAGGAAACTTAAGACACACTTCAAGTTCAAAGAAACCTACCATCTGAAGTTGTTATGTACTTACGTCTTGATTAGACTGATATTTACCCCCACCTTACTTCATTGGTTTGAGATGAAATATTAAGATTTCCTGCAATTATCAGCTTAAGGACTGTGCTCTCTATTATATACAGAAGCAGATAGCAGAGTAAATGATGCAACTCGAACTTGGCACGTTTTAAAGTAGCGGACACCATAGCCCTCATGGTGGTAACTGCAATGGCCTTTCACCAATGAAGATTAGGAAGCTTTTTGTATCTTCTTTATCCATTTACCTTTGCCTCAACTTTATACATCAGTGGTGTAACCCACCATGTTTCAGAAACAATTTATTTCGTACTGCAAATTTTGATGATATGTTAACCTTCTATTTACCTTTATTCTGTTGTGAAAACATCAAAAGATAATATCTAGTGCAGAGTCCTTCCGGTTTTCGAACTAAAGACATTGGTGTGACCTATCGAGGATGAGTCTTTTTGCTATTATTCTTTGGTGCAATGGTTTTTAACATTTCCCTTGCCAGAAAAGGATTATGCTGATTTTCTACCTAGTTCCTTTTCCCACTAATATAACCTTTTGGCAATGAAGTATCTTCTTTATGAATAAGAAAAAACAACAGAGAACATGATTTCCTGTGCACATGGAAGTGCTAAAGCTTTCAGGAAATAAGAAAGCCTGGCCAAGATTGTCATACTGAAATCCTCACATCTGAAGTATCTCTTTGGATCTCTTAGTATAAGAAACAGCAAGAGGTCCATCAAAAGAAAAGAGGAATAGCAGAATTGTAGGTCATTAATGAGACTGTACCTATGATGGTTCCATGAAGTACTCCAGACAAAGGTGGCATTTTCGAAATTTCAAGCTGCTCTTTGAGGAATAAATAGACATGACCGACAATCTCGTCGTCCACTTCTTCACCCAGAGAAAAGATATGTTTGCTGCTATACAGTGCAGCATATCTCCTGAAACAAGGTAATGGCACCAGGATGTCACACTCACACATAGAGAAAACATAAAACAAGAATTGGCAAATTTTGATATAACAAATCAAACGTGAAGTCAAATTAACTATTAACCTTAAGATGCTCTAAAGTAAGCTTTTTTCTTCAATCTTATTCATTTAGAGTGCAGACCAACGTCGCTGTCTGTTCTCGCAGAATATAAAGGAAGTATATCTAACTTCAAAGCTTACATTCTTTTGATGATGAACTTCAAAGCTTTCATAAACATAATTCTTTTCATCATATCTAACTTCATACAGTCATATGCTTTTTTAACAGTCTAGTGCCTATCTTATCATAAACCAAAATGACTATTCCAGGATGGTGATGCAAAGACAATCCATAGTGTCATGTTTTATCCAGAACGGGTAAACTTTTTCTTTTGAATATATCTGGAATATTTTTAAGATAAAGTCGAAACTCTTTTCTCCCTCCAAATTGTCATGCTTTGACTTTGGAAATTAAGAATTGAAAATTAAGGCATTGAAGAAGAGGACATTCTGAATTGTAAATAGGGGCGCACTAAACTTTCTAACTGAAACAGTGACATCATTTTAGCATGAATTCAAAATGCAAGAGAGACATTCCATATGGAAACTAGGAGCACCAAACAACTAAAAATGAATTGGCGGTAATATCATGAGATGTCTTTAACTTTCAAATGTCAATTAATGAAAATTTTCAGTAATTTGTTTCCCCTGCCTGCACAATAAAAGAGAGCAGCACATCAGCTCTTTCCTCCTACCTTTTGCTCAAGCCTTGAGGAATAGGCCCTGGCCATCTCTTAACGTGGCGAGCTAGAGGAAAAGTTCTGAGAAGAGCAGCATTCCACAAGAACTCTTGCCGAAACAGATGAGCCCAGTGTTTCTTAACACAAGACAAATGGCCCCAGTCAGATATAGGGACGCGAATGAAAATTTCTATAAGCAGATGATCTGGAAGCTTCCCAAAAGCACAATCAGCGGAAGACAGAGAGACATGGTTCCCTTCGTTTGACATCGGGACAAGAAAACCACACTATCTATATGCATCACCAAATGAAGAAGAATTTGTTCTGAGTAAAGAGAATAAACAAGTCAAAGCTGAAAAGAACAATGACAAACCAACTTGGAGTTTCCAGGAAATTACCAAAACTTGAACAATAAATTCCACAAATTGAGGTTAGTAAAGCACTAGGTATCTACACCACCATGATCGACTATACTAATTCTAGCATTATCTGACGCATAAGAAATCCATTTTTAGCTTTTCAGAATAATCAGGCAATGGAATGGTGATGGACCAATAATCTCCACACTGATTAGGAGGAAGAAATTTCTATTTTTTTTGACATTTAAAGACTGAAAACCCAAGTTAGTTAAAAGGGCGGGGAGAAGAAACTGATTCTACGGAATTAGGTTAAATTACAATTTGCGGAAAGGAGAGCGGAACCGCAAGAGCTAAAAAGAGGAACATACCCCTTTGCAACGCAGCTGCTCTCTCTCTCTCTCTCTCTCTCTCTCTCGGCAGCTTGTGTAGCTTGAGCTCCCACTGCGCTAGGGACTGACGATACAGAAAACGAGGGACGAGAGGATCGATATGCCCTTTCTGTACCGATGATGATACCTTTACTCTCTTTTGCCATTCATTTCCGTGCTCTCCATTTAACCACAGCTATCATTTCTCTCTTAACCTCTCTCTCCGACTCCCACAGTTCTTTCGTTTTGACTGTACGTGACCGTTTGACTAGAGGATAATACATCATAAATTATCACTTCTAATAATATCGAGAAAAATTCCAAATTAGTCCCCCTTTTATAAATATATTATATTATGGACGTTCATTTCCGTGATAAATAAGCTTACTGAAGAAGCTTATCTATGTGAGACTCTCCCGTAAATATATTTATCTATTTAGTAATCTATTGGGAATAAACCTCCTGAATAAGCTATCCTTTCGGTACTCCGTTATGGATAAGTATCCTGGTAAAAGATTATCTATATCTGGTACATTAGCAACTTACAAGCAGCTTACACAACTTTCTTTCTTCTATAAATAGAGGAGATTTCAGTTCATTATGCACATAAGTTTGAAGTTTGAATAATGTATCAGTTTCTTTATATACTTGTCTTCACTTTACAACCTTTATTTTATAACACGTTATCAGCACGTGACTCTCCCATCTCGAGCAAATACTTTGAAACTATCAGAGGTACGAGCTTTCTTTTTCTAAATAATGTCATATCTTTCTAAACTTGAATTTGTAGCCATGTTTTGGGTGCTTGATGTTGAAATTCATCTTGATGTGATGGGTCTGGCAGACACCATCAAGGACAAAAATCAAGCATCAAACTAAGACCGTGCCAAAGCAATGATATTCTTACGCTATCACCTTGATGAATGGTTGAAAATAAAATATCTCACTGTTAAAGATCCAGTCATACTGTGGAATAATTTGAAAGATAGATATAACCACCTGAAGATAATCGTTCTTCCACAGGCACGTTATGATTGGACTCATGTAAGGCTACACGATTTTAAATCTATCAGCGAGTATAATTCTGCTATGTTCAGAAATATTTTCCAATTGAAATTATGTGGTAATAATATTATTGATCATGATATGTTGGAGAAAATTTTCACCACTTTTTATGCCCCGAGTATGCTCATGCAGCTGCAATATCGAGAGATGGGATTCAAAAAGTATTCTGAACTTATCTCACATCTTCTTGTAGCTGAACAACATATGGGCTACTAATAAAAAAACATGAAAGTCGATCAACTGGTTCTTGTCCATTTCATGAAGTGAATGAGACGAACTTTCACCAAGCTAAACGTGGAAGAGGACGTGACCCCAGTCGTGGTCATGGCCGTGGTCGGGGAAGAAACTCTAATCATGGTAATAATAATGCACCAAAAACCCTCCTCACCACAAGCAGTAGAAAAGGGAGGAACAAAAGCATGAAGCTATGCAAGCAACAAAGGCAAAGAATGCATGCTATAGATGTGGAGGGAAAAGACACTGGTCACGTACATGTCGTACGCCAAATTACCTGGTTGAGTTGTATCAAGCCTCCCTGAAGAAGACAGAGAAAAATGTTGAAGCAAATTTTATTTCTGAAGATAATTTAGACTTCATGCATTTGGATGTAGTTGATTACTTTGCACTCCCGGGAGGAAAAACAAGTCATGTGATCAGTGATGAATATGTAGAAATATAAATATTTTATTTTTTGTTGTTTGTAGTAGATAGTATGGTTATGTAATTGTTGTAGATAAATAAAAGTTATGCTTTGACAATGATGTTTAATATCATATTTATTTTGTTTATATCATTTTGAATAATATGGATAATTCTCAAATTATGTTTGGATCAAAGACCAATCATGAAGATATTTGTGTAATTGACAGTGGAACAACTCATGCCATATTCAAATATGAGAAATATTTTTCTTGTTTGCATAAGGATAAAGCAAATGTTTCAATAATTTCTGGTAATATAAGTTTGATTGTAAGCTTCGAAAGTGCCACTATATTTATGTCTAAAGGAACAAAACTTATAATAGATAATGCATTATTCTCCTCCAAATCCCGAAGAAACTTGTTGGGTTTTATAGATATCCCCGAAATGGGTATCATGTTGAGACGATAGATGAAATGAATATGGAATATCTTTGTATTACAAAGAATGTTTCTAGCCAGAAGTGCATTGTAGAAAAGTTACCAACTTTATCTTTTGGCTTATACTATTCAAAGATTAGTACAATTGAAGCACACTCTATCGTAAAATAGACGTTTACTTTTGTGCTTTGGCATGGCCGTTTGGGTCATTCTAGATCAATAATGATTAGACGAATTACTAAAAATTCAAGTAGGCATCCATTAAAGAACCCGAAGATTCTTACAAATAATGAATTTTCTTGTGATGCTTGTTATCAAGACAAAATGATCTCTAGACCATCACCAATGACATTGAATCCCTTGCCTTTTTAGAACGCATACATGAGGATATATGTGGACCTATTCACCAACCAAGTGTGTTGTTTAGATATTTTATGGTTCTAATAGATGCATCTTCAAGATGGTCTCATTTGCGCCTACTATCACCTCGCAACCTGGCGTTTGCAAGCTATTAGCCCAAATAATTCGATTAAGGGCACAATTCCCAGATTATCATATAAAGGCTATTCGCCTTGATAATGCTGGAGAATTCTCATCTCAATTTTTTGGTGATTATTGTATATCAGTTGGGATAAAAGTTGAACATCCTGACTTATGTTCATACTCAAAATAGCCTTGTAGAATCATTTGTTAAACACCTGCAACTGATAGCAAGACCACTACTTATGAAAACAAAATTGCCCACTACTGTTTGGGGCCATACTATCTTGCATGCATCATTATTATCTGTCTCGTACCGGCACATTATAATAAATATTCTCCGTCACAATTAGTTTTTGGTCATGAAACAGATATTTCTCATCTACGAATTTTTGGATGTGCAATATATGTGCCAGTAGCACCACCACAGCGCTGTAAGATGGGCCCACAGATGTAACGACCCGGCCGGTCGCTTTGAGTATTGTAGACATGTTCCCCCATTTACTGCTCAATTTATGCTTTACAGTTGTTTTATGACTTACTAGGTTAGTTGGTTCGGGTCCGGAAGGATTCCAGAGTGAATTGGGGCACTTAGTCTCATAATTGAAAACTTAAGTTGAAAAAGTTGATCAGATGTTGACTTATATGTGAACGACCCCAAATTTGAATTTTTATGGTTCCGTTGGGTGATTTTGGACTTAGGAACGTGTCCAGAATGTGATTTGAAGGTCCGTACTGAAATATTAGGCTTGAAATGGCGAAAGTTGAATTTTTGAGAAATTTGACCAGGAGTGGAGTTTTTGATATTGGGGCCGGATCCGATTTTGTAAGTTGGAGTAGGTTCATGGTATCATTTGTGAATTGTGTGCAAAATTTGGGGTCAATCAGACGTGGTTTGATAGGTTTTAGCGTCGTTTGTAGAAATGGGAAGTTTCAAAGTTCATCAGGCTTGAATCCATATGCGATTCATTTTTTTGATATTGTTTGAGGTGATTTGAGGGTTCGACTAAGGTCGTATAATGTTTGGGAATTGATGATATGTTTGGTTGAGATCCCGGGGGTCTCGTGTGAGTTCCGAGTGGTTAACAGATCAATAATTAAAGTTGGGAGACTACTGAAGTTGAGTTTGCTGGTTTTTGGCTGATATGGTTTCCTTATACGCAATCGCGTGGACAAGTCCGCGATCACGTAAGCTAAATGGGTCATTGATGGAATTTTCTTTACGCGTTCGCGAGTATAGGGTTTCGATCGCGTAGCTTAGAGGAGCAGAGCATCGCGAACGCGTGGGCTAGGCCGCGTTCGTGAAAAGGACATGAAGTAGGAGCTGAGACCACGCATTTTGTTCATCGCGAACACATGAAGTCGTTCGCGATCGCGTAAGTCGGAGGATCAGAACATCGCATTCGCATGGAGGATTCCGCGTTCGCTTAGGGTTAAATTGTGGGGAAGCATAGTTGCGCTTCGCGATCGCGATAAAGGCATATTTGGGCAAAATAAAAGATTAAACAACGAGGGTTTTGAGTTCATAACACAAAATTGAACTGGGAGCTCAGTAGAAGGCGATTTTTGGAGAGATTTTTACATGGGTGTTTGAGGTAAGTGATTCCTCTCTAGTTTTCGTTAATTTCCTTGATTATGCTTTAGATTCCATCATTTAATGGGTGAATTAAGTTGGAAAATTCAGAAAACCCTCTTGGTTTAATTTGAAGATTTGAGGTTCGAGTTGATGTCAGAACTTGGTAAAATTTATATGGTTAGACTCGTGGTTGAATGGGATTTCGGATTTTGTAACTTTTGTCGTGTTCCGAGACGTGGGCCCCGTGGGCAATTTTTGGGGGAAATTTCTGATTTTGTTGGAATATTAGTATTTTCAAATGGAATTAATTTCTATGATTTCTTTTGAATGAATCGAATTATTTGTGGCTGGATTCGAGACGTTTAGAGGTCGATTCGCGAGGCAAAGACATTGCAGAATAAAGAATTACACGATTTGAGGTAAGTAACAATTCTAAATTTTGTCTCAAGGGTATGAAACCCCGGATTATGTGTTACGTGATTGGTTTTGAGGTGATGCACATGCTAGGTGACGGGCGTGTGGGCGTGCACTGTAGGAATTGTGACTTGGTCAATTCCATGGAACTGTGTAGTTGAATAATTTGTTGATATCCGTATATTTTCCACGTATTAGAGAAATTGATATATAAGTCATGTTTAAACTATGTGTTGACATTTTTGGGACCCACAGAGGTCGTGTACGCATTTAATTATCTGCTAAATTGTTATTTCATACTCAGTCACGATTTTTACTCGTATATTACATCTCAGTCTCTCTTATTCATTATTGATGCATCATATCATTGTTGTTGGGCTGCTTATAATGATTTTTGATAGCCCGAGAGACTAGAGAGGTTGATGACTGGGTGAGGTCGTGGGCCTAATTGTGAGGATATTTATAGAATCGAGTTGCACGCTGCAACATGTTTCATTGTTTTATGCCATGATTGGCTTATTATAGCGATTGGGCTGATGGAGCCCCTCCGGAGTCTGTACACACCCCCAGTGAGCGTAGATACCTACTGAGTGCGAGTGTAGAATGCCGGATGATGAGTGATTGAGAGGAATGAGTGATTGTGATGAAAGAGTGAGTGTGAGGTTAGAGTGAACGTGAGAACTGAGTGACTGTTACTCTGATAGAATGCATTGATTTCATTATTGTTGCACACTAGCTGTCATATATCACTATTTTTGAAGTTTCTGAAAGATATTATCTTCTGTATCAATCGAATTTGATATGAAACTACCGTTTGAGTTTTAAATGTTGAAATTGAAAGTTGCCTACCCTTTTATGTCAAAGATTACTATATTTGGACTTAGTTGTGAAGCTCATCACTATTTTTAGTTCTTTATATTGTATTGTTACTTACTGAGTTGGTTGTACTCATACTACACCCTGCACTTCATGTGCAGATCTAGGTGATCCCGGACATAGTGGGTGTTGATTCCTTCGCACTGTTGATTTTCCGAAGATTCCAAGGTAGTTTCCATGTGTTTGTAAACCTTGCCTCTACTTTCATATCTTCTTGTTTACTGTATTTGGTCTCATACTATTGTGGATCGTGTTTTCCAGACTTGTGATGTGTAGATGGTCATGTACTCAGTGACGCCGGGTTTTAGGAGTGTAATGACCCGGTCGGTCATTCTGAGAGTTATAGCCCTGTTTCTCCCATTTCTGCTTATTTATGTGTTGTTCAGTTGTGTTGTGTTGATCGAGTTGGTAGGTTTGGGTTTGGAGTAGTTTTGGAGTGAACATAACACTTAGTCTCTTAGTTAGAAAGTTGAGTTAGAAAAGTCAACCGGAAGTCGACTTATGATTAAACAAATTCGGATTTGGATTTTTATGATTCGGTTAGCTTCGTTGGGTGATTTTAGACTTAGGAGGGTGTCCGGAATTGGCAAAAGTTGGAAATTTGGCGATTTTGGTCGGTAGTGGAAAATTAGATATTGGGGTCAGAATGGAATTCCGGAAGTTGGAGTAGGTTTGTAGTGTTATTTGTGATGTGTGTGCAAAATTTGAGGTCATTCGGACGCGGTTTGGTTGGTTTCGGCATTGTTGGCGAATTTTGGAAGATTAGAAGTTCTTAGGCTTGAATCTGAGGTTGGTTTGGTGTCTTGGTGTTGTTTTGGGTGTTCTGAAGGTTCGACCAAGTGTGAGTAGTGATATATGACTTGTTAAAACTATTGGTTGAGGTCCCAAGGGGCTCAGATATGTTTCGGATGCTTAACGGGTGAATTGGTGAAGTTTGGATTGCTGGAAATCTGTTGGTGTAATTCTTCTAGTGTTGTCGCACCTGCGGATGGGGAGCCGTAGGTGCGAAGGGCCTATTGCAGATGCGGAAATGAAGGCTTGGGCAGTTAGCGTATATGCGGAGGTTTGGTCGCACTTGCGAGCCCGCATGTTCGAGTGGGGACATTGGCGTTTAAGTGGAATGCGCAGGTGCGAAGAATATGGTCGCATGTGCGGAATCTCTGGCAAAAACCTATATATACAACACTTCGCGAAATTTTGACCTTTTTCCACCATTGTTGAAAGGTTTTGAGCTTTGGGGCAGTGTCGTTCGAGGGAGAATCACGAGACATCAGTGAGGTAAGTCGCTTGGGTTTATTTACACGTGTTTATGATGTTTTTCCACTGATTAGACATGAAAATTATAGGAGTTTAGGGTAAAATTGAGGGAGTTAGGTCTTGAGTTTTGGGGAAGTTTTAAGTGAGGATTTGAGGGGCCACACGGAGTCCAATTTTGATGAATTTTATATGGTTAGAGTGGGAAGAGTACGAGGTTTCTATTTCTGCCATTTTTGACTGATTTCGAGACGTGGGTTAGGGTTTTTGGCCTATTTATGTTGTTTTTCTTATGGAAATTCGATCTTTAGCATATGTTGATAGTATCACTC
Organism: Nicotiana undulata; assembly: GCA_005239495.1. Lineage (NCBI taxonomy): Eukaryota > Viridiplantae > Streptophyta > Magnoliopsida > Solanales > Solanaceae > Nicotiana > Nicotiana undulata. The sequence continues at coordinate 34,976 of ML285909.1, forward strand.
TTATTATGGTAAGTAACAGTTTTTAATCTGGCTTTGAGGGTATAAACCCGGAAAATTTCATGTCATGTGATTGTTTGGAGGTGATACCCACGCTAGGTGACGAGCGTGTGAGTGTGCACCGCGAGGGATTGAGACTTGGTCTGTCCCGTGAGGCTGTGAGGCCTAATGGCCATTATATGTGTTTATGTATTTACTTGTTGTTGAACTTGTCTGCCTTCATGCTACAGATCATACTTAGGCTTTATTCACGCTCACATTATTTGCACTCAGACGTAGAAATTATTATACATGTTTACCTCAATCTCTATTATTTTGCTGATATGTTGTGATACTTGATGTGGGCTATGTCCCCTTATTTGTTGGTGATGATGAAGATGGAGAGGTACAGGACTGAGTGAAGAGAGCCTGTTATGATATATTTGATATGATATGATAGTACGTGAGTTGTTCGTGCGGATCCAGGTATTAATACCATAGCGCGTGAGTTGTCCGCGTAGCACGTGAGTTGACCGTGCGGATCCAGAGATTGATATATATTATGGCACGTGAGTTATTTGTGAATCACGTGAGTTAACCGTGCTTAGCGCTTGGGCTATTGGGAGCCTTTTCAGAGTCTGTACACCCTCAGTGAGCGCAGGTACCTATTGAGTGTTGAGTGCGAGCGCCGAGTGCCGAGTGCTGAGTGAGGGAGTGACATTGCTGTGAGGTTGCATTTACTTTTGATGTTGCTGCATTTACCTTCTAGTTGCCATGTTGCATTTACTATTTTATGGAATTTACCTGTTTATTTTGAATTGTGGAAAGAAATAATTGGATAGTTTTTCTTAGCTCGTCACTACTACTCAGTTCCTTGGTTATTTCTGTTACTACTGAGTCGGTTGTACTCATACTACACCATGCATTTTATGTGCAGATCCAGGTGAGTTAGAGCGCGGCGATCGTTGAGTTTGGACTGGATATCTTTGGATATTGCAAGGTAGCTACCAGCGACCGCAGGACCTTGTTACTCCTTTTTTCATCTCTTCTTTTGGACAGTTAGACAGTTTATATATCTTAGTTCATAGTTTTAGACGCTCATTAATTTAAATCGATCTGAAATAGTGGTGGATAATATTTTTGCATATAATGTTATAACATTATGAAAGATAGTGAGGATCTTGAATCCCGATTAATCATAATTGAACGCACTTGCTAAAAGAGATGTCTATGGACCAGTAGTCGAAACACCTGCTAGTATAAAACCAGTTGGTCATAAATGGATTTTTTTGCGAAAAAAGAATGATAAAAATGAAATTGAAAGATACAAAGCTCTCCTTGTCGCACAAAAATTCTCATATACCTGATGTAATTGGACCACTAGTGAGTGTCGATGTCAACCCCTCGTCACTACTCCTCCGGGGTTAGGTTAGATACTTATTGGGTACACGTTGATTCACGTACTCATACTACACTTGCTGCACATTTTTGTGCATGTACATATATGACTAGTAGCCTTATGAGAGCAGAGACGTGTATGCATGCGGGGACTTAGGTGAGTTGCATTCCATATTACGACCCGCAGCCGGCAGAGTCACCTTCAGAGTATTTATATATTTTTCCTATCCAGTTTATATTCTGGACAGATGTTGTATTTCATTTTAAATTCCTAGTTGATGCTCATACACTTGTGCCACCGGATTTTGGGGTGATTATGGGTTGTTCTGTATTGAAATTGTTAAAAATATCATTATTTATTATGTATATCCCATCTTTTACTATTTATTTGAAGGAAAATACGATTTCTAAAATTTTGAAAAGAGAACCAAATTACGTATTTATTGTTGGCTTGCCTGACAGTGGTGTCCGGTGCCATCACGACCTTTAATGAATTTTGGGTCGTGACAACATGGTATCAGGGTGCTAGATTCGCTTAGGTATCACTTCTTTATTCCCATCGTGTGACTTTATTTTTTTTAGGCTAGTGCCTTTGTTTCTTTCCTATTCAATCTTATGCAACGTGAAGCGCTTGATATGGATTGGGAATCGGGGAATTGTAATGGTATTACAGATATGGTACAAGATGTTTCTACTTGAGTATTTGATTTGGCTATTACCGTCGTCTTGCAGAAGGTCGTCCTGTCATTTCAGCTCAGCATCAGTGTTACCTATGGTTTTGAGATTTGGCCTTGATTTTTATGGCAATTCATGCGTTGCTATCGCACAATGTCTGTGTAATGGTAGGATTCTTGTCTAGGCGTCGAGGCAGTGAATGACCTGAAAGGAGGTTTTACTCAGTGCATGATTTAGAGATTCAATGTTTTATTTTCGGCGGAGGAAAGTCAATCGGACTAAGAATGTTCGAATTTGGGTTTATGGAGTATCGAGACTTGGTATTTTCAAGAGTGGTGGAATTTTTCATATGTGTTATGGTTCCATTGACCTTGTTTAATGTGCCAAGTTCGCCGTTGTTATGGTTTTCTTCAATTTGCCTTCGGGACATGGTATTATGAAATGGTGCCTGAGATGCGGTTGTCAGAGATAACTGAGTGCAGCGATTTCGGAATCGAATTGGTGCTTCTAATATTGATGGCTCGAGAAGGATGATCTTCTAAGAGGTTTAGAGTTGGCAGCGACTCATTTGTTCCGATATTACAGAGATGGATTCAGATCTGGGGCAGTAATTGGGCGATAAAAGTCGAGGAAGGACATTTGGAAGGTGTTTTGCGGTGTTTAAATTGCTAGAAGGTCAAGTGTGAAAAGTAGAAGTCGATGAGTTGCTTAAAGGAGAGCGTTGAACCAAAGTGGGAGAGTAGTAAAGTAACATATGCGTTTTGTGGTAGGATGGTCACACGCCTTGAGGAATGTCTGGAGCCATTTGGGAAATTCATGGTGGACAGCGACTAGTTCCACATATTTTTATTTGGGTACAACATGACTTCGAGTTTGGAATATGTTGTTGGACTTTTAGCTGATGCCAACGAGGAAGAAGGAACATCGGTGAGTCTCAGGTTTATGTAATTGTAGCTTCAAGCTAAGTGGAAGGGCCCATTCATCTATGATTGGACTGTGTGGTTGTCTACTTGTGCGATTTTTAGTTATCGGTGTATTGGTGGGTTATTACGACTAAGAAAAAAAACATCAGTGGTAATTTGAGCCTTATTTCAGGCTTGAGGAATGTGTGTTATCTTTGGCCTTATTTCATGTTCAGGTTTTAAGAAGACTCGGAGTCTATGCTTCATGTGGATGTGATGTATAAAGAAAGGAATTTAGCCGGTTGCTTCTTGGAGAGGGTGTTCATGTGCTAACTCGGCCTTGGAGTGTGACTATATTGGGGAATAAGCCAGAGTTGGTGACTCTTAACAATGGCCCTAGTAGGTTCAAAATTAAAGTGTGGTGCCTAGGGATTTCGAGTCTATGGTATGGTTAAATATCGAGCTTTTACAGTGAATTATGAAAGGGGCTTGGAGTGTTCTATGTTATCAACTGTCTGCGGTATAACATTGGAGGAATAGGAGAAAATAACTTCGGGTTCATAGAGAAATAACCAGAATGGGTGTACCCGTTGAAGATGCGAATATGCGCGCAAGGGAAGTATGAGATGGTTTGTGGGTTTTTGAGACAACGTGGTCTATTGAAGTAAGGCCACTCATGATGAGTACAAATTAAGTTTGTTATAGTTTGAATGGAGCTATTATTATTTCTAAGGCAAGTCCAGAGTAAATTAGAAGAAGTCAGATTGGTTAGCAATGGTTGAATCGACATGATGGTGGTAACGATCAGTTCCTTCAGCGTGTTGAGTTATACATGTGATTTGTGGCGGTACGTGTGAGGCTTGACGACCGTCGTAATTGATTTTATCTGGAGGCATTCGAGTATTATGGCATGTTATGTGTAGATGGATCTCGGAAGGGTTATGGGGGTCAGACCATTACTAAAGGATTGTATTTTCTGCGGTCATGGGAGTTAAGTCGCGTGTTGCTATGACTCTCCTAAAAATGAGTTAAGTGAAAGGTTTCTACATGAGGAAATGTGTACCCTATTAGTGGTTCAGGAGTTATGATGAAATTCTTGTACTCTTGCATATGGGCACGATTAGGTGCAGTGGGTAGCATGAGAATTGGAAGTTGAGGATCAAGGTTGCGGTTCGGTGTAGACAAGAACTTCACAAGCTCGGATGAGCAGAAAAGGATTCAAATGTTTAGAGTGAGTTGGTATTGTCTTTAGCGTCACCTGAGATCGATGTCCTGTGCAAGAGGCTTTACGTACTGATTGTGGATTCTTGATTTGCTTTACGGCATTAGTGTGGCCGGTGGTATGGATGTGTAGACTTGTTACCTGGTGTGGAAGGTCGTGAGAGAGTATCCCACATGAAGATTGTATAAGTTTGTCATGTAGTCACTTGATTGATTGAAGATTAAAATCAAGTGTGGAGATTTTTGGCACTATTGCTAATGTGAGAGTTTAGGCCTGAAATGCGCTCTATTCAGTTGGTTGTGAATTGTGGAAATTTGGTCTGGATTCAAGGACTGTTCTTATGTGTCATTAATAGGTCATTGTGGGGTCCTTGAGAGGTTATTTTCCCAAGCATGGTATGATGATAATCGGATGAGGTCCGTTGATGGGCCCAAATGTGGATGTGTACTCTACACCAGCCTGTGTGTGTTTCACCATGGCACTCCTTATGGAGGAGTATTCGGACGTTGAATGTTATTTCATCGTCGTCTATTTCATGTAATACTCTATTGTGCCGTGTGGGTTGTGAGACGACTTGATTAATTGCATATGTGTTGAGGTTACGCGTAGCGATGATGTTATGTGAGCAGGATGGCTCTCGAGATGCAGGTCATATATCTCACCTTAGTCGTGTTTGAGTTTTGTGGCGTACGATGCTATCTCTTTCCCCAGGGATGGTATTACGCACTTGGCGTGCTTGTGGTCGATATTTGGGTATTTCGTAGTTATTAGCATTTTAGCTCGGTAAGTTTTTCCTTATAAGTTATTATATATGGATCGGGTGGCACACCGCCACATGTATGTTGTTTGGATTGGGTGTCACGCCACCATGAGTATGATGATTCAATCGGGTTGCAAGCCGCAACGGTATCATGTGTGTATTAGGTTGCACGTCGCAACAGTGTGATGTTGAGTACAATTTCCCATATCTATTCTTGTGTGTTTTGCTTCTCATTTTATGAGAGAGGTTCATAACATCTTTTTGGTTGTTTAAATTAGTTACGTGGGTTGAGAAATTCTTTCCAGAGTTCGTTTCCTTATGTATCACATTCGAGTCTGTAGCTGGTTGGCGCATTGTGGCATCGTATGAGACTTTTGGCAGTGTCTGAGGTGGCTTATTGCCTGAGCAGCTTTGCATGGGTGAGGCGAGATTATTGGACCTGGGATCAGTGCGATCAGATTTATATGAGGCACATTAAAGAGTAAATATCGAGATTCAGTCCAGAATAAAGTAATTGTTCTCATCATGCCATGAATTGTGATTCGACAGGTGGTTATGCGTTTCTACATATCTCTTCTATCGTGGCAGTATTGCAAGAACTGAAACGTGACTTATCTACTTCATGAGGTGTGTTGTGGTCATCATATTCCTGGGATTTCGACTATTGTTGTCAGAGGATGTTATTATGGTCATGTGAATAATGCGGTGCATGGTGTGAATTCGGTAAGAGTATACAATTATGTATTGGTACATCGTGTAGTGATGGATACGTTGGAAATAGACCTGGTACGGGATTTCAGATGTTGGAATTTGGATCTAAGGCTTATTTGACTAAATAAAAAAAAGAGGATTTCTAGGTTTGCTCGAACTGACTTGCTCAATTGGGTTGTGATAACACGGGTAGGTGCATGAAGTGTTAAATAGTGAGTAGGGCAACTCTAGATCAGTTCTTAGCTCGTTCGAGGACGAACGTATGTTTAAGTGGGAAAGAATGTAATGACCCGCCCAGTCGTTTTGAGCTATAGCGCGTTGCTCGACGAATTGAGTCCATGAGCAGCTTCACTTCAGGTATTATGACATGTACGCGTGGTCGGAATTGAATTTCGGAAAGTTTGGAGTTGATTTGGAAAGAAAATTCAAAATTCAAAAGTCTTAAGTTATAGAATCGACTAAAGTGTGATTTTTGAGTAAATGACCTCGGAATCGAGATTTGAAGGTTCCAACAGGTTCATATGATGATTTTAGACTTGGGTGTATGTCCGGATCGATTTTTGGATGACCCGGGAGCATTTCGGCTCCCATTGTGGAAGTTGTCATTTTGGAAGAATTTCATAAATTGGGATTGAGGTGTATTTCAATGTTATCAATGTCCGTTTGGGATTACGAGTCTGGGAAAAGCTCTGTATGGTGGTTCTGGTATTGGGAGTGTGTCCGGAAGTGGAATTGGAGGTCCGTAGGTCATTTCGGGGTCATTTGGCGAAAGTTAGAAATTTGAAGGTTTTTGAGAAGCTTGACCGGGAGTGAAATTTTTCATATCGGATTCGAATTCTGATTCTGAAATTTGGAGTAGGTCAATAATGTCGAATGTGACTTGTGTGTAAAATTTGAGGTCAATCGGACGCGATTTGATGGGTTTCGGCATCGAATGTAGAAGTTTGAAGTACTAAAGTTCATTAAGCTTGAATTGGGGTGCAATTCATGTTTTTAATATTGCTTGATGTGATTTGAGGCCTCGAGCAGTTCCATGTTATATTATGGGACTGGTTTGTGTGGTTGGACGGGGTACCAGAAGCCTCAGATGTGTTTCCGAGGTGTGTGGGTTCTGTTTAGCTCTTATTTGATGTTTCAACATCGTTTCTTTGGGCATAAGGGACTCTATATTGATCAAACGACCTTTTATTTGTGATTGGATTTAACCATTAGATCCGTATCATAATTACAGAGTCATAGCAACAAGAATCGTCGAATTTCGATGTCGTATGAGAGAGTTATGCCCATTTTTGTGTCGGACAATATTGTTGATTTCTAGTGCAAGGATTTGCTCTTCGCTAACGCGAAGAAGGATTTCTGTGTTGACTGGTCAGCACGAAAAATTGTTCTTCCCGAACGCTAAGGTCTCCCGTGAAGGCGATGAAGAAAAATCGCCTGGACAGTGTTTTAAGCCGAGAATATTAGTATATTGGGCATATCTTGAGTTATAGAGCTCCGTTTGAGGTAATTTTTTGCGGCGTAGTTCTCGTCTCAACAAGGGGGTAAATATATAACTTGTATTTTGATGTTTCTCCATGATTATTTCTGTTATTTTCTATATTTATATGTGTTTGGATTGTAAAAATTAGGATTTTGAGCCCCAAAGTTGAAAAATGGTAAATCTTTCGTAATCTGGGCACGTGGGCCCGAGGGTTGACTTTATTGATTTTTCGAGCAGAGTTGGGAGTTGTTATAAATTGATTTATTATGAATATTAGAGTATATTTTATTTTTTGCACATTGCTTGACTAGTTTTGGAACATCGAACACCAGTTTGAGGTTTCATTGAAAGGTTTTTGTGATATATATGTTTCATTGAAAGGTTTAGGTTAAAGTAATTGTAACTCACACGTTTACTCATGAGCGGGATCATTGAAAGGCTTTCATTGATATATATGCCTATTACGGCATGTTTCCGTGATATATATATATATATATATATATATATATATATATATATATGTTTCATTGAAAGGTTTTTGTTAAAGTAATTGTAACTCACATGTTTACTCGTGAGCGGGATCAAGGACCCGTCAAAGCTTCTTATTCTAATGGGATCGGGCCGTTCGCCTCGACAAGATTATGTATTTCACATCTTATGGGATCGGGTCGTTCGTCTCGGCATGATTTATGTACCACACTCTCATGGCAGCAGGCCGTTCGCCTCGACAGGTTAATAGATGCATTTACGGTTCGTGTCGTTCGACCCTCGGCAGTGCACATATTACATATTTATGTCGATCGGGATGTACGCCTCGACATTTTCTATATCATATCCTCATGAAATCGTGCGTAATATTTGGCAAGAAGCCAGTGTATCTGTGAATTTTACGGATTTGAATTATGGCAACCTATTTGATGAAATCCACTATATCTATATATATGCTCCGGTTAAAGAGGGAATTTCTATTGGAGAGCTTGAGTTCATCGTAAAGAGGGGAATTGTACCACGTGATTTATACTTGTTTATTTCATTTATTTACTTTGTCTCATACTTATTTACCTCTTTACTATACCCGATGTAATTGGACCACTAGTGAGTGTCGATGTCGACCCCTCGTCACTACTCCTCCGGGGTTAGGCTATATACTTACTGGGTACACATTGATTTACATACTCATACTACACTTGCTGCACATTTTTGTGCGGGTGCATATATGACTAGTGAGCTTGTGAGAGAAGAGGCGGGTATGCATGCAGGGACTTAGGTGAGCTGCATTCCATATTACAACCCGCAGCCGGCAGAGTCTCCGTCAGAGTATTTATATATTTTTCCTGTCCAATTTGTATTCCGGACATATGCTATATTTTACTTTAAATTCCTAGTTGATGCTCATGCACTTGTGACACCAAGTTTTGGGGTGATTACGGGTTGTTCTGTATTGAAATTGTTAAGAATATCATTATTTATTATGTATATCCCGTCACTATTTATTTGAAGGAAAATACGATTTCTAAAATTTTGAAAAGAGAACCAAATTACGCATTTATTGTTGGCTTACATGACAGTGGTGTCCGGCGCCTTCACGACTTTTAATGGATTTTGGTTCGTGACATCATGGTATCAGAGCGCTAGGTTCACTTAGGTCTCACAAGTCATGAGCGAGTCTAGTAGAGTCTTGCGGATCGGTACGTAGACGTCTGTACTTATCTTCGGAAGCTTATATTTATTGATCCACAAGGAATATGGAGATGATTCAAAATCGAAATTTGTAGCCATTTGTTTCTACTTTATAGAAAGGTAAATAAATCATCATTTGGACATTTCAAAATAAAGTTATGGCCATTTTACTAAAGCCTGGTAGGGCAGAATTTTCTGAAGTGCGGCCGCACAATTTGGATTACGGCCGCAGGACCTGGGATGTGGGACCACACTTGAAAATGTGCAGTCAGCACTTTGGAAGGCAACTTTGATATTATATAAATTAGGGCTAGGGTATTATTTCACATTTTGGACTTTGGGAGCTCGGTTTGTGGCGATTTTTCGTTGGGCTTTCAAGAAAATATCACTATTTTCATCATTTAATTAGTATTTTGAGATGAAGGGGGGGAGGGGTTGCCTAAAGATTCATAATGTGAATTTTTGAGTTTTGAACATCGATTCAGAGTCGGATTTGAGTAAAACTAGTATGGTTGGACTCGTAATTGAGTGGGTTATCGGATTTTATGAGTTTTTTTTGGGTTACGAGGTTCGGGCTTGGGTTGGACTCTTGGTATGATTTTAGGGTTTTGATTAAGGATTCGATCTTATGCTTTGGAATTATTTTCTTGGGCTTTATTTGATGTATTTGAGTGCTTTTGGCTAGTTTTGGGCCGTTCGGAGGTCGGTACGTGAGGAATGGCATTTTCGGAGCATCGCTTGGCTTGCTCGGTATTGGAGTTGGCTTCTTTGGTTCTGGATTTTTCCAGAATAATATATGTACAAATATTTCTATTCTCTTTTTTTCTGATTGGGATTTGGATTTTTCACTCCTGGAGGTTGTTTGAAGATTTTTCGTTTCTACTGATTTCGGTTTCGAAAGTGTCATTTGAATGCTGAAATCTCTACTGAGATCCATCATAGAAGTTCAGATCTTTATTTGGTCCTTTAATTACCGTTTTCTGCTATTAGGTGCGCTTGTCTGCCTTTGTCATCTTCTACTTGAATCATAAATAAAATCAGATTGTTTATGATATACTTTTTGTAGAATTTAGTAGATTCAACATGTCTAAAGGTCAAACCTGTTTGGAGCTTCTATCCTTGCTAATCTCCGAAGTATTGGTATGTTAAAATCAGGTGCTTTAATGGTTGAATGTTAATGAACAATCTGGCATCTAGTGATTGTTATTTTGTTCTCTAAAAATAGCGATTCATACATAAAGTAACCTGAAAAATGAAAAATTGATTTTAATGTGGCTTCTACTTGTTTGGCTGTTGCGTGCAAGGAATTTGACCTGCAAGGATAGCCCAATGGTTAGTCTTTTGTAAATTAGAAGCGTGTTTGTTCTCTGTTTGGTATTGTTGGCTACATTTGTTCTGATTTAGTTTTGGTATTAAATAATGCTCAAGAACTTTAATAGAAAATATGTTTATGCATCGAGTCTCTGTTTGGTCACACGCACACAAAGAATTCTCTAAAATAAATCCAAAATCCTTTTCTCACCTTGGCACTGACTCACACACGAGATAGCTAAAAGGTTTGGAATTCATAAGGGAACCTGGGATTTGAAATAGAAAAAAAGAAGAGTTAGGAAGCTGGTTCTTCTCCATTATAGTATATTGTTTCAATAGTTTTCTGGGGTCCAGTTTGTTTGAGAGCTGAAGTGAAAGTTGTCGAGGTTCTTCTGCTAATTTTACTATCATCGTTCAAGTTGTTTCAGTCTTTGGGTAACTTTATATTAATGCTCATATGAATAAAAAATGAATTCAAGGTGTATTCATGTTGTATCTGAATCTATGTGTTCGCATGTTGGGTTATGATAAATTATAAGTCTATTGAATGCTAGATTAAGTGAAATTGATTGGTTTAAATTTAGATCGAAATCTAGAATTATCATCTTAAGTAGGAAATTATGTGATTTTACTCTTATAAAATGTACATGATTTTTTATTTTTTTTGTGAAATCACAAACGAGATGTTATTTTAGTCTCATAAATTGACTTAGTCTCGTCAAATAATTACAATTGTCCCATTTCTTATGAATTAGTTCGTTTGATTGCCTCTCATTTAGTCAAGTGAGTAGAATCTGCCAATGAACCAAATGGCTGATCTTATAGAGGACCTACCATAGTCATAACCATATGTAACCTACACTCGAGTGTGGCAACTCATGCCCCCGACTATAATCTCAAACAATAATAAAATTACACGTAGCAATTGCGGGTGCATTTCATGTGACGCGGGTGCGATGTCTCCAAAAACAACAAATGCACGCCATCGTGATTTGTTCCAAGATAATCCATAAAAATCAAAAGTGGTTTATATACATATCCCGTAAGCTAGAAATACCTCTTTCCAAAGCTTAGAGAATAATTGGGTATCACCTCAAATAGGCATTTTTAACCGTCATGAACATAGTCTTGACTATATAATCTACACTCATGGGTGGAAACTTATGTTCCCGACTCTAACTCAAAACGATAATAAAATCACATGTTATAATTGCGGGCGCATTTCATGTGGCGCAATCACAATGTGTCAAAAAACAAACAAGTGCACGTCATCGTGACTTGTTCCAAGATAAATCCATAAACACTAAAAGCGGTTAAAATTAAAAGGGCTAAATGCACAATAGGCTAAAACACGTAAATAAATAGATAACTTAGGCCAAATATTAATAGTTAAGCGTCCGTGCTAGAACCACGGAACTCGAAAATGCCTAACACCTTCTCCCCGGTTAACATAATTCCTTACTCGGATTTTTGATCGCTGACAAATTAAAACAGAGTCAAAATTCCTCGGTTTGGGATTTTCAAAAATAAAACGGTGTCCCGAAACACCATCAAAAATCCGGGTGGCGACTCTGAAATAATAATAAATCCCAAAATCGAATAATGTTACTTAAAATGGAAAAATTCCCTTATTACCCTTCATAAATCCGGGGTAGTAAAAAGGAGGTGTGACAACTAGTACGAATATAGTCGATCTTCTTGTTGGGGAACACAAATTTGCAAAGCCAACATGCGAGGAAATCCACCAAATAAGTCTCAGCTCTAAGTGACTCCTCCACGCCAAACTCAATAAAAGGGGCATTCTCCTCGTCGGTTCGTGGTAGGAAGCTCGCATCAATATTTATAGAAGGATTATAATCTAATTTCGGCCTCGTTGTCCGGTTCCTTTATGACTTTTGCGGAGGTTTGTCATACCTACTCGAACCTCGAAACCAAAAATCCACCCAATCACGAATGGAGACCTCGTGGACATCATCCTTCATGAGTTTGTAGAACACCGAGAATAGGTGTAGGCAACTTCTTGGGAGGAACGGTTTTCCTTGATCATCCGCTTGTGTCAACTCCTTAGCTGAGGGGATAACTTCGTCGTAGAAGGATTCATGCACTGGAAGGCCTCCGATTGCTCGCAAGTCCCACAAAGAGATGGAGAGTTCACCGATAGAGGTAGAAATTATGTTTGTAGATGGATGCCAAAGCTCGCAAAAGGCACGAAGGACATTCTCATTGTAGTTGTACGTGAACAACGAAGAAAAGATGGCGTCAAAGATCTTGATGCCATCCAGAGTTAACTTGTTGCGAGCAATAAAATCTTCTACCCACTCCCAGTATTTGGACGTATAGCGAAATTCACCAAAGCCAGAAGGAGGAACACTCCAAGTGGCGAAACGTCCATCGCGACCACGATGAAGAGGACTAGCAGACGCGACCTTCTGATGGGTGGAGGACTTCAAAAGTAGGACCTTCATGTTGGTTGCTTTGCCCGGAAATCTGTCCAATGCATACTTAGTCTCTCTAGTCGACCATTCTGCAAGATCAAGGGAGGCGTCAAGCGGCTTTCTAGCGAGCGGAAAAGCACCTATCATCGGGGGATGAACTTTTAAAGCTAGAACTTGGGCGCGGGGATTCTGCTTGTCGCTAATAATCTCAAGGTGTGGATATGGTGTATCATGGTCTACAAAATGCATCCTTGCTGATGGAATTCACAGTCCTATGTGCTGCTCTGGGAGTCTGTGAAAAAAAGGGAAAAATCTATAAAAAACCAGCAAGATAGAATGGGACAGCATGTCAAAATATATTGCCTGAATTCGAGAAAATATCTGGGAAGATATCAACATATTCTGATTATGATTTTAACCAATGTTGTAGCTCCGGAAGTCTAGTTTTTGTTGCTGCAAACCGCTCGTGATTACGACGTTCTTACACCAAGATATGATTTGTTTGATTAAGACGCGCAAAACTGAAATATCAGACGTGACAGAACTTGAGCCAAGTTTAGAAAGCTCACCTGGGATGGTACAATACGAATTTAAATCCAATTTTTTTAAATGTTGTATTACTCCGAGTCTAGTTTCTGTAGCCATAAACCGCTCATGGTTTCAGCATTCCTACACCAAGATATAATTATTTTGGTTAAGACGCACAAAACTGGAATGTCGAGCGCGACAGAACTTGAACCAAGTTTAGGGAGATCAACTGGGACGATACAATACCAATTTAAATCCAAATTTTTGATATGTTGCAACACTCTGAGTCTAGTTTCAAAAAAATCAAACGTCTTGCAATTTGGGGTTTCCTACAATGAGTTATGAACTGTTTGTCACAGATACAAGAAGCTAAGCTCCAGGCAGCTTCCGCAAAAACAAAAAAATGTGAGTAACTTGGAGAATGTTAACTCCCAGTATGAAAAAGTTTTGAGAACACCTGTTATTTATAGTTATATTTTTGGGATATGCTTTCATTTACGTGTAGGAGTTATTTGATTTAAAAGGAAAGCCATATTTCTTGGTTCAAATGGAAGAAATTTTTTACCATATTTGGCAGCCTTATTCTTGTCTAACTTGGAATGAATTACTTCCATAAAAGGAATAAAAGAGGGTCTTATGGTCCTATTTTCCAAAGGGCAAGGATACTTAAGAAAAGCTCCAACTCCTCTTCAAAATAGGAATAAGCTTTGTGCGAATAATGTAAAGTTTTTAGCATAAACCCAAAAGAAGCAATTACGTTTCCTCCGAGCCCATTTGCAATTAAAGCTATTATTTACGTATAATGAGCTCATATTTAGCCATCAAATTGGTTTGTTGCTTGGAGACTATTAGTTCGCTATAAAAAAAAAGAGATTCCAAGTAAGGAACATTTGGTATATTCATGGGTAATTAAGATATTCCATTCGAGGAGTAATTCTTCTACTGGGTTCTTGCATGCATTGAGAAAGTCATTAACTTATATTCAAAAAAATAAGAAGGCAAGGCAAAGCTACATCGTCCACTCTATTTGGATTAAGACGTTCTTCATTATTCCAGGTCACATTTAACAATGTCCATTGGCTCCACAACGGTTGCTTCAAATCATGTCTTTAAGTTACGACAAGTCTACACCTCGGCAAGCTTTGAAGCAAGGGGCATTTGTAGACAATTAAATTTTTATTAAATTTGAATCCACAAGTAATTTAGATTTTATCATATATTAAATACATATTAGTCCAAATAAATATCATGGGTTAATATAAATGGGTCAATTATTTAAATCCAATTAAATTAATTTAAATAAAGGTCCAATATACCATTGGACTAGCCCGTTAGTTGGTCTTATATCAAATGGGTCGGCCATAAGCCTCAAGCCCAATGATCCACTAGGATTTTCTTGGAGACTACTCCACCTCATGCCTATATAAAGGGGTTAAAGGAGAAGGCTAAGAGACAAGCAAGTAAGCAGAAGGAAAGACTAAAGAAGCTCTGAAGAATAGCATCAAGGTCTCCACCATATCTGCAATCGTCGTCTGTGGTCAAATTCCAAAGGCGAACTCAAATCATAGGCGGGCGGCTTCAAATCTGCTGTTCGTGATAACCCAACACCAAATCCTGGTCCGTGACGACCTTCAAATTGTTCGTGACGCACTACAAACCTGAAATCCATCAAGTTCAAGATCAAGCTCTCAAGCTCTTGAACCATCATCCGTAAAGAGAAAAATCAGAGGACTACATATCTTTAGATTTAGAGATATTTTAGAGATTGTAACCCCATCACTTGAAATCGAATATAATATTTGTCACTATATTTCTTGTCTTTATTATTATTTTTCAAGAGCGAAATTTAGTTGTTACAATCCTAGTTGGTAGAATGGCCAGTTTGCAAAATTAGAAAGAAAGTTCCTCTGCACCAACATGCTGTTGAAAAATACAAGTAATTGCCAACTAATGCACATAAGAAGCAAGCAAAATAAGTATGTCACTGCAATTAGCATATCTAGGTTCCACGGTTTAGCAGGATGCAGAATAAGACCACATAGCAGATTAGGTTAAATGGTTTAATTAATTCTCTAATTCTACAACTTGCAACAGTAAGAAAACAAGAATAAACCCTAATAAATTTAAAGAGGGAGAAAACATCAGAATCTGGTAATTTTGAACTCAAAACTATCGGACAAAATAAATACTCCCTCGGTTTCATTTTTAAGTGTCTTAGTATGACTAGGCGCGGAGTATACACAAAAGAAAACAGAGAAAAAATTGACAAGGGCCCTAGCTATGCTCGGGGATGACTCCTTCCTCGGGGGCATCTTCCTCCTCGGCCCCTATCCGTTATCAGATCCGCCCTTGCTGCCTTCAACGTCATCGTCATCGTCAGAAGAGGCCAATATCCTGGCATCAGATTCATGCATCTTTGGTTGAGCTATCTCCTTGGTAAGGTCGAAACCTCAGGCATGAATCTCCTCGGGGGTCTCCCTTCGAGATTGGCACTTAGACAACTCAGCAATCCATTGCACTCGATCGGTGGCCTCTCTCAGTTGAGCCTGAGAAGCCTCGGCGTCGGCCAAGTATATGGCTACTGACTTGTTAGCATGGACCTTGCTTTATCGGCCTCTTCTTGGTTTTTAGCAAGTTCAGCCTCGAGATCTTCGATCCTTTTGGCCTAAGTCGAGCACTTCTCCTTAGTACTCCAAAGTTGGACTTCGACCGATGACAATTGAGCCAAACATCCTCTTTCTCCACAGCAAGACGTTCCATGCCCTCTTTGCACCGATGACAGTCAGCTTTAACTTAATCGACCTCCCCCCGGAACAGCTCGATCTTCTCAATTTTCTACTGCAATTGAGACATTGAAACGTTAACTTCAACCCTTGGATCAAGCCCGTATTTTTTCAAAAGAACAATTACCTACTCATTCAGCTTGGTCTTCTCCTTACATGCCTTGGCTAAATCAGCTCGCAGGTCCCTGAGCTCTTCATCCTTCTGCCCATAGTCAGGTCGGCCCGAAACTTGGAAAAAACATATATGAGAAAAAATATAAGTTAAACAGAAGGAAGTAAAAGAGAAATAGAATTACAACAACAGAAATTAAACACTTACTCTAGAAAGAAGGCATTGGGCCTCTTCGAAGAGGGTAGATGCGCTGTTGAGGTCAGAGGCATCATCGCCCCTGGTAAAACAATCCCGAAAGGGATCCTCTTCACTGGGACTCCGCCTATGTCGGGGGTTCTTATAGTCTGCGCCTCCTTTATTTCCTCCTCGAAGAAAGCCGGCAGAGAAGGCGAGTAACCTGCTGTCATTTCCCCGAACGCGTCGCTCAGGGCTCCCTGTTCAGCCGTGGGGGTTTTAGAACCAACCCCCTTTGGTATGTTTGTTGGTCGAGGGATAATCTCGACCTCAGCCGATTCGGGGACTTTTCCTGAATCCTTCTTCGAGGCCTCCTCATCACGAGATCGGGTCTCGACAACCGCCTCTAGTTTTGAGGGCTTGGTGACTTCGACGGTCTTCCTTGCTCGAATCGCCAACGCCGATCATCACCCTCGTCTTCTTCCCTCAGCTGTTGAACCGACTTAATGGTGAGAGGAATGACTTTCCACCTGGTCCTTCGAGCTAGTGAATTTTTGG
This sequence comes from Nicotiana undulata, assembly GCA_005239495.1. Classification (NCBI taxonomy): domain Eukaryota; kingdom Viridiplantae; phylum Streptophyta; class Magnoliopsida; order Solanales; family Solanaceae; genus Nicotiana; species Nicotiana undulata. The sequence continues at coordinate 51,681 of ML285909.1, forward strand.
GTTTGGGGTCCTCGGACGACGAGACCCCCTTCCTCTTATTGTCTTTCCCCGATTTCGGAACCGGTGACTTAGCTTCTTCTCACTACCTGGAGGTCTCAATACCGCGTCCTTGTTCAGGACTGCATAAAAATAAACTGAGTAAGGAAAAGAAATATGATCAACACCTCTGAAATAAGGAAGAAAAACTCACCGTGATTCTTTACCTCTCATTTGCCTTTTGCCAAGTCGCGCCAACAACGCTCAGCATAAGAGGACGTCGAGGCCAATTTTTGAACCCAATCATCGAGGTCAGGAACTGCTCGAGGCATCCAAGCAGCCGCTGCATGACAAATGAAGGTGTTAAATGAAGCCAAAAAAATAGAAATGAGGAAACAAACGAGCAAAATGTTACTTACGTTACGGGTTCCATTTCTCGAGAAGTAGCATTTTTTCCTTCGGGATGAGATCACATGTCCTTACCCGAACAAACCTACTCATCCACCTCGATCCTTGTCCTCGTCTATACTCGAGAACAATGTGTTGGTCGCTCGATGTTGTAGTTTGATCAATCCTCAAAATTCGAGGTCGGTATAACCTGATGAGATGGTCGAGGGTGAACGACAGCCCCTCGATTTTGCTGGAGAAGAACCAAAGCATGATTACGATGCTTCAAAAGGAAGGATAAACCTGGCCAAGGGTCATTTGGTACCTCTTACAAAAATTTATGATAACTGGATCGAGGGGACCCAATGTGAAAGGGTAAGTATAAACACTTAGAAACCCCTCCACGTGGGTGGTAATACTTTCTTCAAGAGAAGGGATTTGTACAACAACTTCATCCCCCACTTGCGATCCCTTTTAACGTCCTCCAGATATCCCACTGTTATCGAGCAGATATATCTCGATACGTGCTCACATCGGTCAGGGACCGATGAAGGGTTCTCGACTTTGAAGTCGGATTTTAGAACACACGGGCTGGGAACATACTCACTGGGGAGAGGTTCTGCTGGCGTTTTATCACAGACCAGCCGTGAAGAATATGAAGAAGCCTTTTCCTTTTGTGGAACGGTTTTGAAAGTTTTCGTCATTGATACGAGTAAAAGAAAGAGGAAAGTGTTGAGTTCTGGTAGTTTGAAGCTAACACAGTTGGCTTAAGGAGTGATGAAAGGGAAGAGATGGAGATAGTTAAAGACTCAGGAGAATTGATGAAGATGAAAGTAAAAGTTTTGATTCAACAAAAAAGTCAATATTTGTAGAATTATGGTGACAGTTCGACAACGCTAGTAGTCGACCGCCCACTGACGCGCATCAATGGTTTGGAGAACTGTATCGACAGGACGTTTTGGTCACTTCCATCGCTTACGTCACGAGGATGACATCACTGTCTATCGAGGCCATGAGAAAATCGAAGCTCAAGTCATTTCTTATCATTATATTATAAGAAATGAGGGAACTATCTGTATACGGATGAAACCGGGGCTACCCGATTTCCCTATTTGACCAAGATTGGGACGTTATGTCGAAGATCTAAGGCGTCGAGTCCGAAACTGAAGACTCTTTACAGATCAAGGCCGATATCAATCGAGACCAGAAGAGACTGACTTCGAGCAAATATCGGGATACCTTTGTAACAGAAAGGGCTAGATATCCGCGATTGGAGAATCGTGGCGTGAATCTCGGAACATATCAAATCTATAGCGGTTAATCTGTTGTTTGTACGATTGCCTACTGTAATTAGAAGTATACCTTAATTAGGACTCCTCTACTATATAAAGAGGAATTCCATTCATTTGTAATGATCATTGCTTAATGAGAAAAATATATACAATCATTTCTTTCTTGCTTATTGCTTTACTTATTGTTCTTCAAAGTTATTTTATTCTTTACTGTTCTTACAATATCACCCCGTGATTACTCCAATTCGAGGTCGAGGCTTTGCTTACGCACCGGTTTGATTTATTTTACAATCTAATTCATCAATTTATCTTCTCGTTTATTAATCAGTATAAGGTGAATTCACATATCCTTAAAATCACAATATAAGTTTAATTGTTATCTGAGAGTTAGAGTAAACAAAATATTTTAAGTTTGAGTCTAAAATCTTTTACCAAACCATGTAAATATAAGATGAAATATGATTTTTTCAATTGTATTTGGATAACAAAAAAAACAAGATGTGAGTTTAAAAAATAGTTTCTAAGACAAAAAAATTGTACCAATGAATTGAAAAGAAAGATAGGAAGTACGAAATATTTTTTAACAATTAACAAAAATAAGAAGGGAGAAAAACATTAACTAAAAAATAAAAAAGGAAGAAGCAAATTACAAACGAGTAGTTGCAAAATTGCATAAAACCACACTATGGCCTCATTTTTTTTATGATTAAGTCGTCTGAATCTGAATACACGTATGAATATCATTAAGATTAAGACATCTGAATCTGAATACACATATAAATGTTAAGATGTGTATTAAGAGCTGAATACTAAATTATTAAGACTGTTTGATTTTTAACATCTGAATATAAAAAAATTTACGTTTATTTGAAAATTAATAAACATATAATTCAAATAAAATACTAATTTATCAAATATCCATCACTAAAATATAAAGTTTTTTTAATATATGATAGTTGATGGTGGTGATGGCTAACGGTAGTGCGTGTGAATGCCGACTAAAAATGATGGTTGTGGTAGATTTGGTTGATGGTGGTAGTTTAAGGTAGTAGCTAGTGGTGATTGGTAGTGATAGCTATTATGATTGAGGATGATGGTAGTGAGTGGTGATAGTTAATAATGACGGGTGGTGGTGGTTGTTGTGATTGAGGAAGATGGTGGTAGGTGGTGGTAGTTTATAATGAAGGGCAGTGACAATTATGATTGTTGACGGTGATGGGGTGGTTAGTTGTTATAGTTGAGGTGGATAAGTGTTGGTTGTCGTTGAGATGATGGTGGAAGCGGTGTGGATGGTGGATGGTGGATGGTGATAGTCGATAATGGTGGCGGCTAAGATTGAGGATGATGGTGGTGGTGGTGGTTGAGTATGGTGGTGGCATGGTATTGGCGGTGATGATAATTAATAATGAATATGGATGATAGCATCTTAATGAAATTAAGTATTTGTTGTAGATCTTAATGACACAGACCTATTCAGACGTAGTAATTGCACGGGGCGCCCTATTTGGTCGTCCCCATTTAACCTATACCCTTTTTTTTTAAAACTTTTAACTTGTACCCACTTTTTAAATAACTTCAGCTCCCTTTCTCCTCCTCTTTCGTTTTCTTCTTCTTCTTCTTTCTTCTGTTGTTGTTGTCTCTGACTCCAGTTCATCTCCAGAGTGCATCAATACATATTTGCACCACCCACCAGTTGAATTTAAGTTGTCTGATGATAATGTGAAGCTTCTGTTTGAATATTTCGAACGTGAACAACCTCAAAATCGTAAACCTTTATTTGAAAAGTATGTGGTACTTATGTTGTCTCTTATCATTTTATAAGTAATGTTCAATTTTTCACTGTAAATTTTCATACAAGTAGTCATTACTCATATACCCAAAAATACTTCAGCTCTCGCCAGTTACAAAACAAAAACTTCAGCTCTAGAGCTGAAGTTCGCCAGTTAAAAAATAAAAACTTCAGCTCTAGAGCTGAAGTTCGCCAGTTACAAAACAAAAACTTCAGCTAAAACTTCAGCTCTAGAAGTTTGCCAGATAAAAAACAAGAAATTCAGCTCTAGAGCTGAAGTTCGCCAGTTACAAAACAAAAACTTCAGCTAAAACTTCAGCTCTAGAAGTTTGCCAGATAAAAAACAAGAAATTCAGCTCTAGAGCTGAAGTTCGCCAGTTACAAAACAAAAACTTCAGCTAAAACTTCAGCTCTAGAAGTTTGCCAGATAAAAAACAAAAAATTCAGCTCTAGAGCTGAAGTTCGCCAGTTACAAAACAAAAACTTCAGCTAAAACTTAAGCTAAAACTTCAGCTCTAGAAGTTCGCCAGATAAAAAACAAAAGCTAGTTACAAAACAAAAACTTCAGCTCTAGAGCTGAAGTTCGCTAGTTACAAAACAAAAACTTAAGCTAAAACTTCAGCTCTAGAAGTTCGCCAGATAAAAAACAAAAACTTCAGCTCTAGAACTGAAGTTCGCCAGTTACCAAAAAAAAAACTTCAGCTAAAACTTCAGCTCTAGAGCTGAAGTTCGCCAGTTACAAAACAAAAATTTCAGCTCTAGAAGTTCGCCAGATAAAAAACAAAAAATTCAGCTCTAGAGCTGAAGTTCGCCAGTTACAAAACAAAAACTTTAGCTAAAACTTAAGCTAAAACTTCAGCTCTAGAAGTTCGCCAGTTACAAAACAAAAACTTCAGCTCTAGAGCCGAAGTTCGCCAGTTACAAAACAAAAACTTCAGCACACTTGCTACTTCAGGCCCGTCTACTAGAATGCTGAAGTTTTGCGTTATTGCCTTTGCTACTTCAGCCCCGTATGCTGAAGTTATGCAAAAAAGCGGGTACACTTGCAATTTCTTTTGCAAAGCGGGCACAAGTTAAAACGTGATACAAAAAGCAGGTATAGATGCAAATGCCCCTATTCAGACTCATTAAGTGGTTGTAAAGTAAAAATAACAATCACACTTAACGATTAAGATTTAAATAATTAAAATTCAGACTTTAAAAACAAATACAGTTAATGTCCGAGATTGGGACCTCCATTAATTGCAAACCGATGAGGCCTTTAAGTAACGTGTTTGAAAAGGTTGGAAAACTAGAAGAAAAGAAGCGAAGGAAAAAAGTGTAAAAATAATAATAATTTTGAAAACCAAAAAATAAAAAAGAATTTGAAAATTTTCTTCTAAATACGCAAAATAATTATTCACACCTCCAGAGAATTGGAGTATAAATATATCTCCTCAATTACTTATCCAATCAAACACGCTAAAATATACTACAGTATAGTTATTACACTAATTATACACAAAATCTCAAGGTGGTTTCCCAAACATATCCTTAGCAATATGTAGGAAGGGTCAACAACTGTAAAAGGAGAAAACAATCCATTGGAAAGTCCCGTCGTGTCGTGTCCTGTTTCCAGGCGCCGATCTCCTTGTGCCGGCAAAACCTCCGAAGCTCATCCGCCCCATTATTATCAGATTGACGATTGTCAACTTTGGCCAAATGTCTTCGTTGAAGCATCTCCAGATCATCATCAACTTCTCTTGAACATCCTTCAGGTCCGTTAGTCTTCTCCTTCTACATCGTTGCGGAACACCGACTTTTCATCTTTATAGTTCGGATTCGTTTTTGTTTCTTCGCTCAAAACTGCTTAAAACAAGACTTCATCCTGATTCAACCTTTTCCATAACTTATTTCGGAGTTAGGATTTAATTTATAGAAAGCTTATTGTATACGACGTGCTAGGAATTGGCTGAATCATCTTTCTATTTCTAGAAAGCTTATTGTCTTAGTGCTATCGCAACCTCCCAACATATGTTTATTTCTCAATTCCCCTTGTCAATTTCATTTAAGTTCCCCCTCTTATTACCTCTATCGCATGTACTGGTTAGAAAGAGTTGATTAAAATCATAATGACGAGATGGACTAAATCACCACATTGGGTTGTTACCTCTTGCTGTGGTTGATTTGTCATTTTCATCTGGAAAGGCACTAGTCACTTGCTACCACTCAGCTGTTACATTGACCTATTGGGAGTGCTTACACTACTTGAATTAGCGTTTTTTTATTATTATTTATTGTACGGAGGCCTTGTGAAATGAATTATTCCTTCTTTTTTTTCACAGTTGCGCCAACGGTTCCCTTTCTTTGATGTATCTCTTCTTGCCACTAAAACATGATTTCCTTGACACAGTATAATGTTTGTCACAAGATAGAATATACATCTACAATAACTTGATAAGTCATTTCGTTATATAGGCTGTCCTTGCATATAAAGTTCTGATTCTACATATGAACCACTTGGATGGTCGAAAAGTTTGAAAATCGCTGAAAATGTATTTGCTGCTGTTACATGTAGTACCTTTTTGAGAATGATTTTTTCTTCATCATCACCGGGGGTCTTTGTATTAAGCTGATGATATTATCAAATTTCATGCAGTTACAGAGGTAATTTTGTACAATAATGGTCTTGTAAAGCTTATTTCAATTGTAACAAAGTTAATTGGGCAAAAAGATCACCTTGCAAAAATGCTCATGAAGCATTTCTAGCAATAACTGGATGGTCCTTTAGCAGCGATCATATTATCCTGCACATTACAGAGTGTCGTTGGCGTTGTAAACATTATTTGCTCAGCTGCTGTTTCTGAATAGGCGAACCTAAGACAGTGCTTTAGTGGGATTCAGATTCCTGGTTTTCTCAGTTATTTTACTGTTTTGCAGCTTTCCCACTCTCAGCTGAAATGGTCTGTAGGGACAACAGCCCCCGTGATGAGATTTACAGCTTAATCTGGAGTCAAGATTTTTCGCGATGCGAATAGTGTCAAATGACAGTCTGGTAGTGGATAGTTCAGAAATAGAGCCCATCTTATCTCATATTGCCATTGTCGAGGAATCTGAGGACACTTCACCTTCAACTGAAATTACATCGAGCGAGGATTGTTTGGAGACTGCTGGTCGACTTCCAAGTGTGGAAGTTGACGGAATTCAATCTTTGTCACATGCAGAACTATCCCAATGTCGCATATGCCTGGACAGTGAAGGTGTTGAATATGCGCTTAGTTATATGTAGACCATTCAGGAAGATATATTTCTCAATGATAAAGAGTATCTTTTCGACTACGTGATTGTAGTTACATAATACTTAGAATTGTTGTTGTTTACTGTACTTACAGCTGGAAGTTTGGTGACTGATTTTCAGGAGAAGATCTGATTGCACCCTGCCACTGTAAAGGAACCCAAAAGTATGTCCATAGATCATGTCTTGATAACTGGAGATCAACTAAGGTAAATTACCTTTTGCATGTTATCTTTAAATAGTTAGTGTCCATTTCCTAAAAGTAGCGGAAATTAAACTTCCATTGGAGAACATAAAATTTATACTCAGACTGGTCTGCAATTAGTTTACATCAAAAAGAACACGAAGCAATGCATGGAGCAGTTTACTTTGGAAATCTGACAGAATATCTGGAAAGCATTCCCCCAAATTCTCCATTGTGAAGAACTAGTATGCGTTCATCTACCTTTATAGCCCTTGAACTGAGACAAGGTATTTTGTGGTCGTTAGCACTTATGCTATTGAAAGAAGCTACTAAACAATCTCATAAATTGTTAATTCCATGTTTGCATAGTCCTTACAGTTTAACCCGATGCAGTAAAAGGAGGTTCTCTTCTTTTTCCTCATTACTTTTTCCTCTCTTCTCCTCTTTTAACTCAGTCTCTTTTATTCATGATTCCCTCGGTGAATTTGTGGAGATAGTTAGAATTATTTGAACTATTGTGAGTCTTTGGGTGAAATTCTTCCCATTTTTCAAGAATCAAGATTTGGGTGCCACATGATTTTATCATGAAGATGTATCATGAAGATGCATATATATTTTAATTCTGTTGCTTTCTCATAGCAGTTGTTTTGGATGAATATTAATAGTAGTCGATGGACATCTCATTAATTCTTTGAGTTTGCTTTTTTGCATTAAAAGCCTAAATTGTTCTTTGGAGAAAAAGGGATCACATACTTTCAAATTGTCATAAATGGTTATACTTTGTATAAGAGACCTGTTGTCATCTTCTTGGCTTAATGTTGTTGATGTGTTTGCGGCTCCATTTTCCAGGAGGGCTTTGCTTTTGCTCACTGCACTGAATGCAGGGCAAAGTTCATATTACGGGCAAACGTCCCACCTGATCGCTGGTGGCTGAGGCTAAAATTCCAGTTCCTTGTGGCTAGAGATCATGCCTTCATTTTTCTCATTGTCCAGTTGGTATGGACATAAATCCATTGCCATATCTTTCATTCTGTCTTATGTTCCTACCAGTTTTATATTTGAAAAGTGATGTATCTTCGCTATGGTTTATCTGTACCGAAGTTGCATGTAGCTATAGTTTTCGTTTATGCTCTTCTAGCTTTGTATTTATACCACGTGCTCAACACCTTAATTTACTAGCCCAAAGGTGGATCTTCAGTGTTGTCAGTATATGTTTTCTTCTGGGCTGCTGTCAGTAACTTACTATTCTTGTGATGGTGGTTTTACCATAATGCACAAGAAGATATTGAGGCCCTTCTACAAGAGTCCCCATAAAGTTTCTCAAATTAAAAGATCTTCACGCTCAATGCCAAGCACAAGATTTTCGGAATCTTTTCACTTCTTTTACTTGAAAGAGAGCTTTGAAAGTCTTAATGACTTAATTAAGGCTGTGAAGCCTTGAGCTAATTTTTTGCTATTTTTATAAAAAAATTGGTTAGGAGATATTGGAATCGGATGTAAGTGTCATCTAGCACGTGTCATCTAGCACTTCGGATACTATACAGCTAGCTTTATGTCAGTGAATTTTCATATATTTAAAAGGGCCTGGGGATTCAGTTAATGGACAAATAATGATCACAAGATTCTACACTAGCAATTAATCAGTTTTGCTTCCACCAAATCAGCTAGGACTGGTTATATGAGTCCTCTGTACCAAACAGCTTGGAAGTGAACCTGCATTGAGAATGTAATGTACAAAATCTAAGGAGAAAAGCTAAACTTTGGGCCCAATAGATGTATAATCGTTGAGTTTTTGTCTGTACAATTGCAGCTTATTAATCTTATATAATTGTTTGACCGATAAAAAAAAATAAATTGTTTGCATGCATATTAATTGTTTCCAGTAAAGAATCTGTATTTTTGGTGTTATAGTAGTACTCTGGATAGGATGGATTAGTACTTGGATTTTTTGTACGTATGAGGGGGAAACATGTAGTATGCCTGATGTAAGAGCTGCAGATATGTCTTGTACTTTTTTTCTGTACCATCTCGGTACCAGTTTAATAAAAATCTTTACCTTAACAAAAAAAAAAATATCCAGTAACTGTTATCTTTACCTTATCAAAGAAAAAATGTTTCCAGTAACTGTTTCTACTGATTGTTGAATGAACAATTCTCACAGATTGTAGCATTCTTAGGAGTACTTGTGTACAAATTTTACGGGGAGGAACTAAGGGAAATGTTTGGCTACCGAGAGCATCCATATGGCTTTTATACAATGGCAGGTATTTTCTGACTTAATCCATCATTACCCTTCTTTTAAACTTGTGAACCACTTAATGTATGCTTGTGGATTTACAAATCACATCTTGGTTGCGTATCTTTTCGTCAAGATTTTGTCATAATATATTCAGTGTTGATCACCGATCATCTATCCAAAGTTTCTAAATGTATTGTTGATGTGACATGGCTTCTAGAGACTTCTTAGGCAGTGTTTGGTTTAGAAACTATTTGGTTGTGGGAGGATTGGTTTTGATTTCGGTTTCTTCCTAGAAAAGTTGCAAGTGTTTTGAATTGGGTTTAGGAGAACAAACTGAATTAACATCTTTAGATACCGTTACATGTATTTGTGGAAAATAAATTCTGAGGAAAAAATACAAGAATTTGATTTTGGCGATTAGGGGAGAAACTGCATTGTCCAAAACCTTGAAAGAGGGGGGGGGGGGGGGGGGGTGTTTGTTTTCAAGAAAGCTACCACTGCTCTATTTTTAGGTAGGCCTTGATTTCTCCATGATGATTGTCCATTAACAATGGTTATTTGTCAAGATACCTACGATGGGAATAATTTCCTTGGCTGATGCATATATACATGGAAAAGGTAAACAGAAACCTCTTAACCCCTTCCTTAACAGTATGGAGACACTTGGAGACTGGATACATTGATTGCAATATACAATATCCTGACATTTAAACCATATGTGAGGTTGATGCTGAGACGCTGTAATGTGCTTTATGTGTATTTAAACATTCAGCTCAACCGGTTCTAGGGGAGGAAAAATAAGTATGGTATGATGTGGTCTATGAGATACAAGGGAAAGGACAATAAGATTAGGATTCAGATGCTTGAATTTTTCAAATTACAACCAGAAGATTTGAGTCGTCAGAATCTTTTTGGAGTAGAATTTGTTTTCTAGAAGACTGTGACAATGGGAAATGTGTCCTTCATTTGGTTCATCTACTGCAGTCATTCTAATAAAGTTTACTGGATTGAAGATATTCCCGTGCAAGATTTGTGCCTTCAAAATGATTTGAGCCTTTACCTTCCCAACCGCCTTACTAACTAACCGACTAATATGTCTTCTTTGGTTTAATTTTGCAGTTTTGGCAATCATATTGGTGGGTTTGCTTTATGGTTTCTTCATAGCAATAATTTGTGGACAGAGAATTAGTGAACGTCATTATCACGTTCTTGCCAAAAAAGAACTCACAAAGGTTTTGCATCTACTGCTAAGACATAGACTTGTTCCTTTCACCTTCTAATTGGAGACGAACATCTGTTTAGGGATGGCAATGGGGCGGGGCGGGTTTACTCTTATGCGGGTGTGGGTGCGGGGCGGGTTAAAACAATTTTTAAAGCGGGGCGGGGCGGGTTGTGGGTTTAATGCGGGTTCAATGCGGGGCAACTTTGAATTTTATATTTTTTGAAACAAAACAATCATTTCAACTACAATTTCACATTCTTCTTCACTAACACGAATACTATTTTGATTTATAATTAAAATAGTAATTATAACTTCCTATTTTAATAAGATTGGCATCGAACACGTGGCCAAGACGATTCGAAGAAAAAGTTTTCTGTTGTTTATGGTGGGATAGAGTTATATCGGATCTTGTTAAAAGAGTTTTTGAGCAGGTTATTTATTCTTTGATCGCTAAATAATTGTGATAGCTATTGATTATTGTTAAAGCACATGTAACTTCTTTAATTATCAAAATTGTAGTGCTACTAGTTAGGTCGTTAAAAAAAATTCCTTTTGTTTTCAATTAAAAATCCATGCTTAATTCTTTAATTCTTATCTGAAATATATCTACTTAACAAATGAATTAATTAAAAATTATCGACCTATTATTAACTTATTTTCCATACAACTGTTTTATGTTTCCACGTTAACTATTTGATTAGTTATGCTTTCTTTCTTTAATTACGTATTCTTTTTCAAAGAAAAGCAATGAGAAAAGTCAATGCGCATTGAGAAACATAGTGTTCATTATTAAAATTAAGTTTATCTGGATTTAAACTTATCCTTTCAATTTACTCAGATAGTGTTTTTGATTTCAATTTCTATGGGAAAAAAATTAGAGGAAAAAAAAAAGAAAAGAAAAAATTAAGCGGGGCGGGGCGGGGCAGGTTGAAAACTAAAAAATAACTATGCGGGGCGGGTTGAAATTTTTGTGGGTTTTGCCAAACCCACAAAAATTTCAACCCGCCCCATTGCCATCCCTACATCTGTTAGTGAAATATTGAAAAATTTGCTAGTTGAGCAGTGTCAGGCCCCTTTCCTTGGGAATATAATTCACCTTCATAAGGGGCTTCTTTTCACGCACACTGATTTGTGGATAATTTTAGTTCCGCCTCTTCAATCTAACCTTTCATTTATCGGAGTACTCCCCTTGTTTTATTAAGAAATATTAAGGGTCGTTTGGTTTACGGTCTAGTTATGTGAGAGTTATAATGTAGGTATTATTGTTTATACGGTGCATAATAATGCAAGGATTGTTATGGGTGAAATAATGCATGAATAGTTATGCGGTGAATAATAATAGACGGATTATTATGTAGTTATTTAAGAGTATGTAGTTAGATACTCTTATCCACGTATAGCTAATACATCTATACATCTCGTATAAGTAATATGAAATTTATATGGAGATAAAATTTTCTTATGCGTCAAACCAAATGATCCCTAATTGTTTAGTTTGCTTATACTTCTATTTTTGTATTGACAGGAATACATGGTAGAAGATCGGGAAATGCTAAATAAAGAAGTTCCGGAACTTGATCCTAGCCACATTACGGAGCTAAGAATGTTGGGGCTCTACTGAGATTCATGTCAGTCTAGGTTGGTACTCTAGCTACAATGACATGCAGTATCACACACACAATTTTGGTCATATTGACATGTTTGGTTGCACAAATTATACTGCTCCACCCTTTCTGTTATTAGGTGTGATCAAGAATAGGGACTAGAAAGCTAATCCGAAAAAGAATAACTCATAAAAGTGATATTGAAAACCTTGGTAATTATGATTATCAGTGTTTCTATTCAAGAGTAGAAGCGAGTCAGTCCCCGAAAATGCCATGTACTTTGGGGCCAAATGAGATTATTAACTGGCTTACCCGCCATTGCTGTCGTAAATTGACTATCCTGTTAATGCACCAGCTCCTAGCCTGTCGTGCTCTTCCAGTTCTATTTTGAGAGTCATCATAGCTCTTTTGGACCTATAAAAAGAATGTCTGGGCTCTACTAAGATTCATGGCAAGCTAGGTTGTTAATCTAGCTACAATGACATGCCATATTATATTTTCAATTTACACATGAAATTTTGGTCATATTAACATGTTTGGTTGCATAAAGTTATACTGCTCTACCCGTTCTGGTATTAGGTGATCAAGGACAGGGACTAGAAAGCTAGTCTGGAAAAGAAATAACTTTATTAGGTGATCAATTATCTTTGCATGACAGGTGTTATTGTTTTCCCAAGATTTGATATATTTTGCATCATAAAACATAATCATGACAAAAAAAGAGATGCTTAGTCGCAATCCCTCATTTTTTTTCTTGCTGACCTTGTCTTGTACTTGTATTCTTGTCTCTTGATAATATGTGAATAGTTTTGCTGTTTTGTATCCAATGCAGCAGTGCAAATCACCCTCACTGGATTTTATAAATATAGTTTAACCGAGAGAACATAAGATAACTCCTGCCATCTTATGGTTATGCTGCCAAAAAATGTGATTGGACCGACAGAGTGTACTAAACCAGACTGGCTTTTGTCGAGGGGTGAAGGTTCTTTTTATAGCTTATAAACACTCGACCCATGGTGACAACTTACCTACTTTCAGAGGCAATAACTTCTCCCTGGAGAGCTTGTCAAACCTGTTTGTTTTCCTGTTGATTCTGTTTCATTCCCTAGGTAGAATTTTGATATCTCTGCTATCTACAAATGCACTAAGTAAGCTGCTAAATTTTGGTCCCCTGTTTAATTTTGTACTCTCGTTTAGGATTTTTTTCGTGGTTAAGAACTGGATTAACAAAATTTCCTGATAATTGCCTCATTTTGGGTGCAGGCAATGATTGGCATATCAAATTATCATGCTTGTTACGGAGATGGGTGGCATTAGGCAAAAGAGCTGCAAACCATATCTTACCCATACGCTGAGTAATGATTATTATGGTTCACCTTCAAGAGACAATTTTTTCTTTTTTTTTCTTTTTTTGAGCAAACAAGAGAATTTTTCAACATCAAGATGAAAAAAAAAATTCACCAAAAGAAAAAGAAAATGTCTTTTTCCACTTTAATTTTCTTGGTAGTATAATTTTTTTTCTCGACTGCCTCCCCTTGGCTACCTCTAGGGGTGTCAAGTGGGCTGTTTTAGTTGTATTTTAGCTGGTCAAAATGTGCTGATTCAGTAAATGAGTTATTGCCCAACCCTACCCAAATTAACTTGGTTTACGATGGACTGAGTCAAGATGGGCTAAACATTGGTTGTAAACCAATCCGCTCAAATTGGCCAATTTTTTGTAATATTCTCAACTTCTAAACAAGTATATATAAAATATTTTCAGATATATAACAATGGTTTTTATTTCATTTCTCAGTCAATATTATTCTGGAATAGTTTATGATGATGATTCTCCTCCTCCCCCCCCCCCCCCCCCCCCCCCCCC